>PJEM01017696.1:0-21142 GCA_004023845.1 Helogale parvula
TGGAAAACAGTGTGGAGGTTCCTCAAAAAACTATCAGTAGATCTCCCTTATGACCCAGTAAGAGCACTGCTAGGGATTTATCCAAGGGATACAAAATTCTAACACATAGGGCACATGTACCCCAATGTTCATAGCAGCACTGTCAACAATAGCCAAAACATGGAAAGAGCCTAAATGTCCATCACCTGATGAGTGGATCAAGAAGATGTGGTATATATATATATATATATATACATATATATATATATATATATATATATATATATACACACACACACACACAATGGAGTATTACATGGCAATGAGAAAGAATGAAATATGGCCATTTGTAGCAACGTGGATGGACCTTGAGGGTGTCATGCTAAGTGAAATAAGTCAGGTGGAGAAGGACGTATACCATATGTTTGCACTCATAGGTCTACCAGGAGAACAGGAGAAATCTAATGAAGAACCAGGGGGAGGGGAAGGGGTAAAGAGAGTTGGGGAGAGAGAGGGACGCAAAACCTGAGAGACTATTGAATACTGCAAAGGAACCAAGGGTTGAAGGGGGAGGGGGAGGGGGAAGGGAGGTGGTGGTAATGGAGGAGGGCACTTGTGGGGAAGAGCACTGGGTGTTATGTGGAAACCAATTTGACAATAAACTATTTTAAAAAATAAAGTAAATATAAACATATGGAAAAAATGAATAAAAATTTCAAATTCACAAATAAAAATTTGAAAACTGGCTGTGTGTGTGTGTGTGTGTGTATTTGTGTTGAAGAGAGAGAGAGAAAGATTCAACCTCAGTAGAAGTCAAAGAAATGGAAACACAGAGTCCAATTTAAATATTCTGAACAAGTTTAGAAGTGAGTAAAGAAACGAGAACACTTGGACACTTTTTGAGGGGGTTTAAACTACTGAAGTCAAGTCTCAGGGAAGATGATTAAGCATGTAATGAAGGTAATTTTTCTCATATGTGCAAAAGTAAGTTGGTGAGAGGTATTTGCTACAGCATTTCATGAAATAGGGAAGAAAAACAGAAGAATATAAGACGCAATCTAAATGTCCACCAGTATATAAGAACTATGTGAGTAGGGTTAACAAACCACTTACACTTCTTTATGGGATTCAAGGAAAAATGGAAAAATATTTTAATTCCAGAGTAAGCTGCTCATCAGGAGATAATGAAGTTGTCTCTCTGATTAATTAGATCCCCCAAAGCCAATACCTTCATTTGAATAAGAGTCATAATAAGTAACTGGAATAGCTGTTAGAATTAAAGGAAAATTAAATATAAAATGTATTTGCTTACAGCAGGTCTGTACACATCACTTTCCTTCCCTCTAGATCACCTGTCCTATCTATGCTTCTGTCCCAGCCTGATTCAACACTTCAGGGATTAGCCAATGGATGTGGTCCAACTCTCAGGTCTGTGAGCACAAGGGCTGGGATTTCATCTCTTCTGTCATCTTCATTACCCGGAGGTGTTGTTGAATGGGTATCCCAAGGGCCACAATAGCAGCAAAGTTCAGTCAACCATTTCTCCAGCCCTGAAAGCCCATTTTTTTCCTAAGGGAGGAGGCTATGTGCCCTCTAAGGAAAATAAGGGATGGGACCTCATTCTCACCCTGCCTCATATCTGGAGTGATGGTTTAGGCTTTGTCAGCCTGAGTATTAGTCATCTGTGAAATAAGACTCATGATACCTGATACCTTTGTCAGAGAGCTGTTCCAAGGGGTAAGTGAGAAAATGTGCACACAGAATACAACATGTAGTGGGATTTCTTGGTCTTTTAAATGTTGTGATATGGTAGTGGGGGTTGGCTGAAACTCAGAGCTAAGGCAGGGATCATGAAAAGTTGTGTCTCATTGCTTCTCCCAATGAGGTAACAGACATGTAGAGAGGAGCAAATATTTTTCTGACATGGCTTGACTTCAAAGGTTTGAAGAAAGAAGGTGTTCTGCTTTCCTGAATGTTTCAGAAGCTCATAATAGCTGCTCAACATCATGCCTGCGAGCAAACCCTAATGCAGTGCCCCACACTGGGAAAATAGGCTTGTCTTCAACTCACCTGGTGAGCTCAGTGGGAGGTGGCACCACGGCAGCAAGTTTGGTGTTTGCCTAACTGCTGCTCCTGAATTTCTCTGTAACCTCATGGGTTTACAGGAAAATTCTGGACCCATTTGGAAATCACCAGTGCCTTATCCAGTCACACTATACCAAGACGCCACCCATTTACTGCTTTCCTGGGAGACAAAAATACAAGAATTATCAGCATTTCTTTGATACACAATCATCTATTCTTCCATTCACTAATAACTAATAAATATGTACTGAGCTTATGAGTGTATGGGCAAACTCAAGGGTTAAATCTGACATGAGATGGTTCCTTCACATTAACTCTTAAACTTGCTCAAGTTTTAAAGAATTGAAGACTTTTAAAAATCCTTCCTTGGTCTCCTCATCAAAGTTCCAGAAAGAGTTTCCTACATCCCTTGTTAACATTATTTACTTCCCATTGACTCCTCCTTCCACTGCCCTGCACAATGACTTTCTCTCTCCATGATTCCAATGAACATAGTTTCACCAAGGTCACAAGCCACTTTTTGTCACTAGATCCACTAACTTCATATAAAACGCTAAATATATGAATATTACTTTAAATGACCACCTAAATCACTCAAGGTTCTGCAAATTGCTTCTGTCACTTCACAACAAACCTGACAGTTTCCAGGCTCTGGAGCATGATATGCTGTACAAACCCAAGCTGTCCTGCTCCCTAACTGTGCAATCTTGGGCCAAGTCTTTATTCTCTCTGTACCTTAGCTTTTCATCTGTAAAATGTGGATTAACATTATATCTACCTCATAACAGTTTATTGAGCATAAGTTACTCAATACATATAAAGCATTTGCTACATAATACCTTTTAGTCATTTTAAGTTCTCTCTCTCTATCTTTATTGGCCATTAGTATCTCTACTATTCTTATGTATAGACTAATGTTTACTCACAATCAATGACCTTAGAGGTATGTTATTAGAAGATGAGTAGTTCATAAAACTAAATATGGGATGAGGCTTTATCTTTTGTACATAAATACATGCATATGTGCATAAATGTATAAGTACCAGCATAAGAAAATTTCTGAAAGGATAGAAATCAGATGAACTCCCTCTCTCTCTGACCCTCCCCTGTTCACGCTGTGTCTCACTTGCAAAAATAAATAAAACGTTAAAACTTTTTAAAGAAAAGGGATGGGGGCGCCTGGGTGGCTCAGTCCGTTGAGCGTCCGGCTTCGGCTCAGGTCATGATCTCACGGTTTGTGGGTCTGAGCCCCGCGTCAGGCTCTGTGCTGACGGCTAACTGGGAGCCTGGAGCCTGTCTTCAGATTCTGTGTCTCCCTCTCTCTCTGACCCTCCCCTGCTCACGCTATCTCTCTCGCTCTCAAAAAACAAATAAAACATTAAAAATAAAACTAAAAAAAGAAGTCAGATGAAAACCTTAGCAGGGCTTTCCTTTTGGTGGTTATGTTTGGAGGGAAAATGTATCTATTAATGTTATTTTTAAGTATTTTTATCTTATGTATTTTTACTACACTAAACACCTTGCAATAGACACTCTTGCGATTATTCAAAACTATGAAACAGCAGTGAAATTTAAGGCTTCTCAGCCCACCTACAGGAAAGCCATTCGGCTTTAGAATAGGGACATCCCTGAGGCACAGTAAGGAAAAGAAGATACTGAAGGAGTCCTTTTTCAGGAAAACAGGACACAGTTCCCTAAATTCCAAACTAAGAAAATTATTGTCAGTACTTTAGATCTAGCTTTGGTTAACTAGAGAAAAACATGGTACCCTAATTTGTTTCATTTTTCATCACCCTGATTAAAAGTAAGCCTGAAGATCTTATCATATGAGAGGCAGTTAGATACAGTGGTTAGATAAAGGGACTCAGAAACCACAAACCTGTGTTCTAATCTAAGCCTAATGATTTACTGGCCCTGGCCTTGCTATGTTTCAGCTCCTTGATTTTAACGTCCAGCAACAATAATTCCTTCTCATAGGCTGTGGTGAGGATGAAAGAAATGAAAGTTTAGTACCTACACCAGTGTGGGGCACTGAGTCAGGAAACAGATTAACTTTTTGTATTATTATCATACCAGAATGCATTAGAGATTCTACTGCCATTTTTATTACTATGTGAATGTACACTGATTGATATGGATTGAGCTTAATAATATGATATTTGTTGTAAAAAAGCAATTTACAAAACTATAAGTGGGATGTTATTCCATTTTTGTTCTTAAATATACAGTGAGTTTATGTTGTAAAATTTCTGAAAACCATATATTCAAATGATAACAGTCGTTATTCACGAATAGTAGACTTAAGGTTTTTTTAGCAATCTTTTCATCTCCTGCATTTTGCGTTTTTATTTACAATAAAAATGTCTTGATTTTGGAATTTAAAAATAGATATACCTTTGCCTTTCCCATAAAAAAGTGGCTCAAGAACAGAATGAGGACTATCCCTAACCCAAGGGAATTAGGTAATAAAATGGTCTTAGAACTAATTTATTAACCTACCACACTACTGTCCCAATTGAGTGCCTTTGGGGAAATTATAGATTCCTATGGAAGGGTCAAGCATGCCACTCATATAAACATTACATTCTACAGTCAGATAATGTCTCCACTTCCCAGGATTTAGCAAAGGTCATGAGACAAAAGTATTGTCACAACATGCTTCTGTTCTCTCCTTAAAAAAGCCCCTAGACAGATGGTATTGGGAGAGCTGGACATCAACATGTAGAAGAATGAAATTAGACCACTTTCTTACACCATTCACAAAAATAAACTCAAAATAAAGGACCTGAATGTGAGACAGGAAACCATAAATAACCCTAGAGGAGAAAGCAGGAAACAGCCTCCTTGAACTCAATCACAGCAATTTCCTACTCGACACATCCCCAAAGGCAAGGGAATCAAGAACCAAAATAAACTACTGGGACCTCATCAAGATAAAATCTTCTGCATGGCAAAGGAAACAACCAAGAAAACTAATAGGCAACTGACAGAATGGGAAAAGATAGTGGCAAATGGCATATCAGATAAAAGGCGAGTATCCAAAATCTACAAGGAACTTGCTAAACTCCATACCCAAAAAAATGAATAATCCAGTGAAGAAATGGGCAGAAGACCTGAACAGACACTTCTCCAAAGAGAACATCCAGATGGCCTACAGGCACAGGAAATGATGCTCAGCGTCACTCATCATCAGGAAAATACAAACCAAAACCACACTAAGATACCACCTCACACCGGTCAGAGTGGCTAAAATGAACAAATCAAGAGACTATAGATGCTGGCGAGGATGTGGAGAAACGGGCACCCTCCTACACTGTTGGTGGGAATGTAAACTGATACAGCCGCTGTGGAAAACAGTATGGAGGTTCCTCAAAAAACTATCCATAGAACTCCCCTATGACCCAACAATAGCACTGCTAGGGATTTACCCAAAGGATACAGAAATGCTGATGTATAGGAGCACATGTACCCCAATGTTCATAGCAGCACTTTCTACAATAGCCAAATCATGGAAAGAGCCTAAATGTCCATCACCTGATGAAAGGATCAAGAAGATGTGGTATATATAAACAATGGAGTACTACATGGCAATGAGAAAGAATGAAATCCTGCCATTTGTAGCAAAGTGGATGGACCGCAAGGGTGTCATGCTAAATGAAGTAAGTTAGGCAGAAAAGGACAGATACCATATGTTTGCACTCATAGGTCTAACAGGAGAAACCTAACAGAGGGCCATAGGGAGGGGAAGGGAGAAAGAGAGTTGGGGAGAGAGAGGGACACAAACCATAAGAGACTATTGAATACTGAAAACAAACCGAGGGCTGAAGGGGGAGGGGGAGTGGGGAAGGGAGTGATGATCATGGAAGGGGGGCACTTGTGGGGAGAAGCACTGGGTGTTATATGGAAACCAATTTGACAATAAACTATTATTTAAAAAAAAAAAGCCCCTAGAATGAAAATCAGGTTCATGAGTTTAATCACCCAGTTAGCCAAGCATTAAAATAGTAAAAAGAAAGGAAAATATACACGTGTCCAGCACTTGTAGCAGAAATCAGCTTGAGTTCAAAATGGAATGCATCCCTAAACCAACCTAGGAATTTGGTCATTAGTTTTGGCACAAGAAAACAAACTTTCTACATTTACTGTCTATTTTCACCAGGATGGCCCAAATTAGATTCCAGATGTACAGGCCTAGATGAGTAACAGCATGAATTAAGGCCAGAAAATTAAGCCTTCATAAACCGGAAGATGCTTTGTATTTAGGATACATTCAGGTATTGTTTCACAGTAGCTGACACTTGACTAACTCTAAGACTTTGAACATAACACATAAAATAGTATGACTAAAATCTTTCATGCTCCATATAACATATGAACTGAGAAAATGGGTGTGCCTATTTTTGAAGTTCTAAAAGAGAATATATGTAGCAAGGAGGCACACATGGCAGGACACACACTGTGAATGTGAATTTGTTTTTCTCACATTTCTTCCTTTTTGCTTTCCATAAGATAGCCAAATATCTATGAATACACATATGCAACAAAATGATAACATAATTCTTGTAGAGAATATATACATATGTAATAAAACCATAGAGAAATGTTTAAGAACAAAAATAATCCAAGTTTTTGTTAGTAGTCACCCTGGATAACAAGCTAATGCAACCAGAAAAGACCTCAAATAAAAGTGAGCTGTATATGAAATGTTTTATTTCTTAATATGAGTATACTGAACGGTTATATAATTTCTATAACTTTTTTTATGTGTAAAATACCATAATAAGCACTGTTTGATGAGTTTATGTATGCTTTAGGCAATGGTCATACTAATTTGAAAATTTTGGAAAGCACAGTTCATTCCAGTGTTATTGGTATATATATATACCACATCTTCTTGATGTGGGAAGGAGGGTGATGGGCATGGAGGAGGGCACTTGTGAGAAAGAGCACTGGGTGTTATATGGAAAACAACTTGATAATAAACTATAAAAATATTTTTAAAAATAATAAATAAATAAAGTGAAAAAAACAAAAAGCAAAGATCGAATAAAAATTTGAGCCTATAAAAGACTCATTTTAGACCTAAAGTTACCTACAGATTGAAAGTGAGGGAATGGAGAACATCTATCATGCTAATGGTCACGAAAAGAAAGCTCGAGTAGCCATACTTAAACAAACTAGATTTTAAAATAAAGACTGTAACAAGAGATAAAGAAGGGCATTATACCATAATTAAAGGAGTCTATTTAGAAGGCTGCTTGATTTGTGAATTGCTTAATAAACCCAATTAAATCCTCAAAAAAAAAGAAGCTCTGACCATTGTAAATATTTGTGCCCTCAACCTGAAACACCTAAACACATATTTCAATTAATAATAAATGTAAAGAAATTCATTGATAATAATATAATTATAGTAGGGGACATTAATACCACACTTACAGCAATAGACAGATTGTCTAAGCAGAAAATAAACAAGAAAGAATGGCTTTGAATAACACACTGATCTGGATGGACTGAAGAAATATATTCAAAACATTTCATCCTGAAGCAGCAAAATACATATTCTTTTTGAGTGTACATGGAACATTCTCCATAATAAATCACATACTGAGTCACAAATCAGCCCTCAATAAGTACAAAAGATAGAGATCATACCATACATATTTTGAGATCACAACACTATGAAACTTGAAGTCAACCACAAGAAAAAAAAATTGGAAAGTCCCCAAATACATGGAGGTGAAAGAACATCCTACTAGAGGGGCTTGGGAGGTTCAGTCGGTTGAGTGTCAGACTTCAGCTCAGGTCATGAACTTGTGGTTTGTTGGCTCAAGCCCCGCACTGGGCTCTGTGCTGACAGCTCAGAGCCTGAAGTCTGCTTCAAGTTCTGTGTCTCCCTTTCTCTGCCCCTCCCCTGCTCATGCTCTGTATCTGTGTGTCTCTCTCTCTTAAAAAAATAACCATTTAAAAATTTTTTAAAAATAACATCCTACTAAAGAATAATGGAGTTAACCAGGAAATTAAAGAAGAAGTAGAAATATACATGGGAGCTGGGGTGCCTGGGTGTCTCAGTAGGTTAAGTGTCCAACTCTTGATTTCAGCTCAGGTCATAATTTCCTGGTTCGTGTGTTCGAGCCCCACATCAAGTTCTGTGCTGACAGTGCAGAGACTGCTGGGATTCTCTCTCTCTCTCTCTCTCTCTCTCTCTCTCTCTCTCTCTCTCTCTCTCTCTCTTTCTGCCCTTCGCCAGCTCATCCTCTCTCCCTTTCCCTCTCAAAATAAATAAAGACTTTTAAAAAATACATGGAAGCCAATGAAAATGAAAACATGACAGTCCAAGACCTTTGGGGTGCAACAAAGGCAGTCCTAAAAGGACACTATATTGCAATTCAAGTCTATCATAAGAAGCAACAAAGTCACCAAATACACAACCTAAACTTACACCTCAAGGAGCAAGAAAAGGAAGAGTAAATTTAAAAAACCCTAAAGCCAGGAGAAGACAGGAAATAATAAAGATTAGAGTTGAAATAGACAATATAGAAACAAAAAACAGTAGAGGAGATGAATGAAACTAAGAGCTAGTTCTTTGAAAAAATTTAAAAAATTAACCCGTGGAAGGGCAAAACGACAAAGAAGTAAGGAGTCCATACTTTTCGCCCACCTGCATCTCTCAAACAAAGAAGGGCTGAAGCCATTGGACACTGAACTGCAAGAGTCTTCGAGGAAAAGAGTCCACTAAAAAGACAGCCTCACAGGTGCGTGATTGCGAACTGAGGAAGATAAAAACGGGCCGGGACCCTGAGGCACGGAGGGGAGGGAGCCCCTTCTGTGGAAAGCCGCAGAGAGATGAGAGGAAGAGAAAGAGTGGCTGAAACTGCTCATAAAACTGTCCCTGGGGAAGAGAAAAACTTCAGCCAGGAACGGAAAGAGATCCTATCATTTCATCTCTAACCGGAGAGAGGTCCTATCTCTACCTGTGGTGCTTCCTTTGGGCTGGGCGCCCCATCCCAGGCGGATCCAAGAGAAACTGCTCCCCTACTCCCCCTACTCGATCCACAGGCCAGGCCTGCAGGATTACATTTCAGGTGGTATCATTAAAGCACGAGAACTAAGATCTGAAAACGAGGTGGGGTTTGGGACATAGAACACGGCCCACCTTGACAATGCCTGTGGCACAGAGAGATCGACCCCAAAAGAGTGATTTGCAATGCTTGGTTCCAGGCCGTACTGGGGCGCCACCATTTTTCTCCCCACAAACAACAAGTTGAGGCCTCAGGGAGCCTCCCAGGGGACCCACAGTGGAGGTAAGACCGGCCTACACCAAACCACGCCCATCCACTCTAGAGAGCTGCTTTTTTTCCTTTTTATTTACCGAAACCCAGGGCAAGACCGACATTGATGCATTGTCATGATTAACTCTAGATCAATTCTTGCTATTCAGATATATTTTCCCTCATCTCATTCTTGTCTCTCCCCTCCGCTGGACTGGGCACTCTGGTCATTGGTTTGCTTAAGTGGTCACATTTAATCCATTCTCTTCAAGCATATTCTACATCTCCATCGTTATCTTCCTTTCTTTCTCTCTCTGGAATGATCAGACTATATAGTTTCTTTGGGTAACATTACCTTTATCCTTGACTCCTACCATACTCTCTTTCTCTCTCTGAATTACGCCTTTTAGTCTCTCTACCTGGTCAATCTTCAATTTCTCTTTCTCCCCACCCTTGTCATTTCTTTCTTTGTATATGCTCTTCATCAGCACTGCTTCCACCCTGCTTTTTATTTGTAGCTAAGATTTCTGGTTTATGCTTTTAGACTTCTCTTTGTCATTGTTGTTTTAGTATTCCTTTTGATTTGCTTGTTTGTTTGATCTGTCTGTGAGTTTGGGTGCTTTTGCTCCCTGTGTGTTTGTCTGTCTGTTTTCCTTTTCAGGGATACCTCAAAAAACAAGCCAAAGTACACATGGTGGAGAATCCCAAATATCGCTATGAGCAGGGAAATAAAATAACCAAAGGCACAACAAGAGAGACAAAGGGCCACCATTAAAAGAACACTTCCTGAACAGACAGGCCATGGACAGTCAATGAGCCTCCATTAATATATCAGAACTCATAGGTGCAGAGCACATAAAAAGCTTTTAAAACTTATAAGAGATAGAAACCTAGGCAAAATGATGAAACAGAAAAACTCCTAAAAAAATTCCAGGAAGAAATCACAGCTACAGAATTGGTCAAAACAGACACAAAAAACATAACTGAACAAGAATTGAGAGCAATCGTCATAACATTTATTGCTGGGCTTGAAAAAAGCATGGAAGATATCAGAGAAGCTATTGATACAAAGACTATGAACCTTAAAAATAGTTGTGGTAGATTAAAAAATAATATAAACGAGGTGCATAATAAAATGGAGGCAGCCACAGCACGGATTGAAGAGGTAGAGAGGAGAATAGGTGAATTAGAAGACACAGTTATAGAAAAAAAGGAAACCAAAAAAAGAGAGAGAGAAACTGATCCAGGAGCACAAAAAGGAGAATTTGAGAACTGGGTGATACAATCAAACAGAACAATATCTGTATCATAGGAATTCCTGCAGAAGAAGAAAGGGAAAAAGGTCCTGAAGGGGTGCTTGTTCAAATTATAGTCGAAAACTTCCCCAATCTGGGAAAAAAACAGGCATTGAAATCCAAGAGGCACAGAGAATTCCCCCTCATATGTAACTAGAATCAATCTTCTGTATGACAAATCATAGTGAAACTGGCAAAATATAAGGATAAAGATAGAATTCTGAAAGCAGCTAGGGATAAAAGGACCCTAACATACAAAGGGAGACGTATCAGACTAGTAGCAAACCTATCTACTGACACTTGGCAGGCCAGAAAGGAATGGCAGAAAATCTTCAGTGTGATGAACAGAAAAAACATGCAGCCAAGAATCCTATACCCAGCAAGCGTGTCATTCATAATAGAAGGAGAGATTAAAGATTTCCCAAACAACCAAAAATTCAAGGAACTCATCACCACTAAACTAGTCCTACAACAAGTCTTAAGGGGGACTCTATGAAAGAAATGTTACAAGGAACACAAAGTACTAGACACACCACTACAAGCATGAATCCTACAGAGAAAACAGTGACTCTAAACCCATATTTTTCAATATAACACTGAATGTATATGGACTAAATGCTCCAATCAAAAGACATAGTGTAGCAGAATGGGAAAAAAATCCACCTATTTGCTGTCTATAAGACACACATTTTAGCACTAAGGACACCTTCAGATTGAAAGTAAAAGAATGGAGAAATATCTTTCACGGCACTGGAAGTCAAAAGAAAGCCAGAGTAGACATACTTATATCAGTCAAACTGTACTTGAAAGTAAATGCAGTAACAAGAGATGAATGAAGAAGAGCATTATCTCATAATTACAGAGTCTATCCATCAGGAACAGCTAACAATTATAAACATCTATGCACCGAATTCAGGAGCATCCAAATACATTAAAAATTAATCAGAAAAAGAAACAATCTTATTGATAAGAACGTACTAATTGCAGGGGACTTTAGTACTCCACATACAGCAACGGATAGATCAACCAGACAGAAAATCACGAAAGAAACAATGGGCTTGAACGACACATTGGACCAGATGGATCTGACAGATATATTTAGAACTCTACATCCTGAGGATGTGGAATTCACTTACTGCTCAAGAGCACATGTTACATTCTCCAAGATAGACCACATACTGGGCTATACATCCTTAATAAATATACACGAATTGAGATCATATCATGCACACTTTCAGATCACAATGTTATGAAACTTGAAATCAATCACAGGAAAAAGTCTGGAAAACCTCCAAAAATGGGGAGGTTAAAAACCACCTTACTAAAGGATTGGGCCAATCAGGCAATTAGAGAAGAAATTAAAAAATATATGGAAACACATGAAAATTAAAATACAACAATTGAAACTCTTTGGGATGCAACAAAGGGAGTCCTATGAGAAAATTACATTGCACTCCAGGCCTATTTCAAGAAACTAGAAAAAGTGCAAATAGAAAAATCTAACAGCGCACCTAAAGAACTAGAAACAGAGCAGCAGGAGCACCCCAAATCCAGCAGAAGAGAAATAAGAAAGATCAGGGCAGAAATAAACAATATAGAATCAAATAAAAAAAAACACAGTTGAACAGATCAATGAAACCAAGAGTTGTTTTTTTCGAGAAAATAAACAAAATTGATAAACCTCTAGCCAGGCTCCTCAGAAAGAAAAGAGAGAGCACACAAATAGACAAAATCACAAATGAAAATGGATCTATTACAACCAATCCCTCAGAAATACAACCAATTACCAGGAGATACTATGAAAAGTTAAATGCCAACAAACAAGACAACCTAAAAGAAATGGCCAAATTCCTGAACACACATGCACTACCAAAATTCAAACGGGAAGAGATAGAAAATCTGAACAGACCCATAACCAGTGAAGAAATTGATTCAGTTATCAAAAATCTCCCAATGAATAAGAGCCCTTGGCCAGATGCCTTCCCTGAGGAATTCTATCAGACATTTGAAGCATAATTAATACCCATTCTTCTCAAGCTATTCCAAAAAATAAAAATGGAAGGAAAATTTCTGGACTCATTCTATGAAGCCAGCATCACGTTGATTCCGACACCAGAGACCCAGCAAAACAAGAGAACTGCAGGCCAATATCCTTGATGTATAAGGATGCAAAAAATACTTAACAAGATAATACCAAATTGAATTCAACAGCATATAATAAGAATTATCCACCATGATCAAGTCGGATTCATTCCTGGGTGAACTGGTTCAATATTTGCAAATCCATCAATGTGATACATCACATTAACAAAAGAAAAAATAAAAACCATATGATCTATCCAATAGATGCAAAAGAACATTTGACAAAACACAGCATCTTTTCTTAATAAAAACCCTCGGGAAAATTGGGATAGATGGAACTTACTTAAACATCATAAAAGCCATTTATGAAAAGCCCACAGCTATTATCATCCTCAATGAAGAAAAACTGAGAGCTTTCCCCCTGAGATCAGGAACACGACAGGGTGATACACTCTCACCTCTGTTGTTTCACATAGTGGGGGTGTCCTAGCATCAGCAATCAGACAACAACAAAAACAACAAAAATAAAAGACATTAGAATTGGCAAAGGTGAAGTCAAACTTTCTCTTTTCACAGATGACAGGATACTCTACATGGAAAACCCGACCAACTCCACCAGAAGCCTACTAGAATTGATCCATGAATTCAGCAAAGTCACAGGGTACGAAATCAACATACAGACATCGATTGCATTTTTATACACCAATGATGAAGCAACAGAAAGAGAAATCAAGAAACTGATCCCCTCCACGATCACATGAAAAACCATAAAATACATAGAAATAAATCTAACCAAAGATGTAAAAGATCTGTACGATGAAAGCTTTAGAAAACTTATGAGGAAAATTGAAGACACAAAGAAATGGAAAAGCATCCCAAGCTCATGGATCAAAAGAATAAGCATTGTTAAAATATCATTATGACCCAAAGCAATCTACACAGTCAATGCAATCCCAATCAAAATTTCACCAACATTCTTCTCAAAGCTAGAACAAACTATCCAAAAATTTGTATGGCACCACAAAAGTCCTCGTAGAGCCAAAGTAATATTGAAGAAGAAAACCAAAACGGAAGGCATCATATTCCCAGACTTTAGCCTCTACCACAAAGCTGTCATCATCAAGACAGTATGGTATTGGCACAAAAACAGACACATAAACCAATGGAATAGAATAGAGAACCCAGAACTGGACCCACAAATGTATGGCATTTGTGCCAATCTTTGACAAAGCAGGAAAGAATATCCAATGGAAAAAAGACAGCCTCTTTAACAGGTGGTGCTGGGAGAACTGGACAGTAACATGCAGAAGAATGAAACAAGACCACTTTCTTAACCCACACACAAAAAGAAACTCAAAATGGATGAAGGACATGAATATGAGACAGGAAACCATCAAAACCGTACAGGAGAAAGCAGGAAACAGCCTCCTTGACCTCAACCGCAGCAATTTCCTACACAACACATCCCCAGAGGCAAGGGAATCAAAAGCAAAAATGAACTATTGTGACCTCATCAAGATAAAAATCTTCTGCATGGCAAAGGAAACAATCAACAAAACTAATAGGCAACTGATTGAATGGGAAAATATAGTTGCAAATGACATATTGGATAAAGGGCTAGTATTCAAAATCTATTAGGAACTCACCAAACTCCACACCCAAAAAACAAATAATCCAGTGATGAAATGGGCAGAAAACATGAACAGACACTTCTCCAAATAGGACATCCAGATGGCCAACACATACATGAAACGATGTCCAGCGACACTCATCATTAGGGAAATACAAATGAAAACCACACTGAGATACCACCTCATGCCAGTCAGAGTGGCAAAAATGAACAAATCAGCATACTGTAGATACTTGCCAAGATGTAGAGAAATGGGCACTCTCCTACACTGTTCTTGGGAATGTAAACTGGTGCAGCCTCTCTGAAAAACAGTGTGGAGGTTCCTCAAAATATTAACAATAGACTACCCTATGACCCAGCAATAGCACTGCTAGGAATCTACCCAAGGGATACAGAAGTGCTGATGCATAGGGGCACATGTACCCTAATGTTCATAGCAGCATTTCCAACAATAGGCAAATCCATGAAAGAGCCTAAATGTCCATCAACTGATGAATGGATCGAGAAGATGTGGTTTATCTATACAGTGGAATACTACATGGCAATGAGAAAGAATGAAATCTGGCTATTTGTAGCAACGTGGGTGGAACTCAGAGTGTTATGCTAAGTGAAATAAGTAAGGAGAGATACCATATGGTTTCACTTATAAGTGGAACAGGAGAAACTTAACAGAGGACCATAGGAGAGAAAAATAGTTGGGGAGAAAGAGGAAGGCAAACCATGAGGGACTCTTGAAGATGAGGAAAAAACTGAGGGCTGCTGGGAGTGGGGGAGAGGGGAAGAGGAGTGATGAACTTGGAGGAGGGCACTTGTTGGGATGAGCACTGTGTGTTATATGAAAACCACCTTGACAATAAACTATAAAGTAAAAAAAAAAAGGGAAAAACAAACAAACCTTAAAAAAATTTAAACTGCGAAAAAAGAAAGAATTTAAAAAAATCCAAAAGTGTCCTTTTTTCAGACATATACATAACACAAAATAAATTGTTTAGTTAGAATATTTTTAAAAAGGAAATATATATCAGGCAACTGGGAACAACAAAATGAGGGGTTTAACCTTGATATTAGCTAGCAGAATTGAGAACAAAATGAATTTTAAGAGGACAAAAGAACACAGTTTCTTATGCTAAAGGCTAAAATTCATAAGGACGATGTGATGTATTAATACAGTACTTATATACTCAATCACACAGCAAAAGAATTCATAGAACAAATTGTACATTAGGTACAAGGTAAAACAGGAGAAATACACTCATAACGATGATTCTGACTTTAGTCGCATAACTAGCATTTTTAACTAGCCGGTGATACAATTTTAGGCTCTTAAACCTTTCTCATTATACAATAAATAACCATGGTTTGCAGAAAAGAATTGATGTACAATCTCTATTCCTAGGAACTCTCCTAACAAACTGCAATTTTTTACATTTTTCTGAAAACCATAGGAGACATTAATTTTAATTTATACAGTCAGAAAAATATATGCATATTCATTGCAAATGCACGTTAAAGACCAAGTTTTTGTTAAGCGGCTTCATTCAATCCATTCAGACAAAAAAGGACTTCTTTAAGATGGACCTCAGGGGCTACTACAAACCATATAGCTACTGAAGGAATGAAAGCCCACCTGCTAAATCTCTTGTTCCATGAGATCAAAGTACCTCCTCTAATTTAGAGTAGTGTGTGAACATCACATGAGATATTCCACATCAAGCTTTTGTTCAGATCTATAAACTCACTTGAGCCAGGCTTCATATCCCACTAAGAATGTGAGGTGCTGGGGTCACCTTAGGACTGCTGACCTTGAATCTGGTGTAGAAGCTTCTGCAGCCATCAGGACACACATTTTCAGAATCTGCCTCTTTTAGGCACCTGACAGAAGCTTAGTGACTGGAGGGAGAGAGAGATCCACCAATTATTATGTTTATTATGGAGTAACTATGTGCCTGGCACCATGCTAGCACTAAGTTATTGACATTGACACTGATACAACTGGGCTGTGGTCATAACAACCACATGCTATAACAAACTTCTCAGAGGGTCCTTTTCTTCTCCTTTCCTCTTCTATTGCCTAACAAAAGAGTTAAAAAAGGAATAAGAAGTGGTCTGAATTCATACAGGCATTCATGATCTCACTGTAAGCACAGGGCCATGGACTTGCTCATGTGTACCACTGACTTTTCTCAGTGATCCTGTGGGTGAAGCATTCTCATTCGCCTTTTACAGAGGAAAATGCTGGAGCTCAGAAAGAGTCATTACCTGTCTTTCTTTCTGCACTCCTGCCCTTGGGGGAAAGCTGCTCTAGGACATCCCTGGAGTAGGACTCAAACTCACTGAGGTCGGTAGGACCTCAGTGAGTTTATCCATGAGACATCCATGGCACTGAACCCCAAAGCAAGAAAGAGGCAACTTGGATTTGGGATCCTTTGGTCTTCCCACACCACAGGGCAGTTTAGCCCTCACCACAAAGACCCACTCTACCAACTGAGTTGCAAACATCTAAATTTAGGACCTGTTCTTTCTGTCTCTATTAAACACTTCTCAGCGTCGCCACAATGACATCAGGTTTCTATAGTAACTGCAGAGCTCAGATAGATCATCCACCCTTGAAACACCTTCCATCCTGCAGCCATCAGTTGCTGAGTCCTGAGAAGCTGCATCTTCTCAGTCACTGAACACCACAAGTTCAGTCAGCCTCATGAGGAGATCTTCCCTGGGACATAAGAATATATGACTTTCCAGCACATGTTTGACACCTTGTGAGTGCATTCATGCATCTACTCATTCATGTGTCTGGTTAACAGGCATTAAGAAGAAACTTTACACCATCCTTTTGTTTAAGTTTTAGACTTCTCCAAATTGGCAACAAAGAAGTAGTGTTGAAAGGGTTGGGTTGTCAGTTTAGATGTTAAATCTAAGAAGAGAGAGTTCCTTCATATGAAGACTTCAGTCTATTCAAGTCTCCTATAATTGATGAATTTAAAATATGTTTTATGGGGTGCCTAAGTGGCTTAGTCGGTTAAGTGTCCGGCTTTGGTTCAGGTCATGATCTCACGGTTCGTGGGTTCAAGCCCCGCATCGGGCTCTGTGCTGACAGCTAGCTCAGAGCCTGGAGCCTGTTTCAGATTCTATGTCTCCCTTTCTCTCTGACCCTCCCCTGCCCACGCTCTCTCTCTCTCATAAATAAATTTAAAAACATTAAAAAATTTTTAAATATGCTTTAATGCTCTGGGCCCTTTTCCCCACCTTTGCTTAATGTCCTCCTTACATATATTCTTCCATTTGCACCAAAATTCTAATAAGAATTTTTGATTCTCAATTCATATCTCCTTCAGTTCCCCTGCAACTCGGTCTTCATCCACTATCTCACTGGGCGGTGTTCCCTCATGCTTCCTTCGAAATTACACTTGTCAACTCAACAACCACCTATTTGTCTTATGTACAGATTAGGAATGTTGAATGATTGCCCAAATGGAGAAAAAAAAAGTGTTTCCTCAAAAGAAAAGGATTTCCTTCCCCTCAGTACATTATTCAGTTGATTGGCTATAGGCAAGGATTTTATTGCAGTGTGATCAGTTATGAAAATGCTATAGCTGTAAAAAATTAGAGTCAGAGTTCAGAAGCACTATAAGGCTGTGTTTTAGACAACGAGCTTTGAGACCAAGCAAGACATATCTCCTGCTTTTGCTCCATTGAAATCCATTTTGTATGGTCACTTCAGTAACCTATGTCTTATCTGTTTTTATTTCTTTCTCAAGGAAATCAAGTGTGGAAAAATTGTGTAAAATTATATTATTAGAAATTGTGCCATGATTAAAATTACTGTCTAACCTCATAGTCTAATATACCATTCTTAGGCAATGTAATGGTAATGGTATATAATACTGGAGTTGGGGAACTGTTTTGCACTTCTGAGTGTTCAGTCACAATTCTTTTTCTGCACCATAGAGATCATGATTGTATAATTTCTTTGGGGATGTACCCATTAAATGAAACCCTCCAAACGCAGGTTTAGACATCATAGAATATAGTGTTTTTTCATAACCTAGACAAGTGATGGCTACAGAGAGATTGTTTCAGCTAAGGAAACATCTAGAAAGTAGGCTGATTGGAGGTTCAACAACAGTCTGTATTGACAATAAAGCTGCAATTGCGAGTGTATATTGGAGATGGCAGAGCTGCAGGGGTCATGCAAACAAATACACACGCACACACACACACACACACATGCACAGTTAATTCCATTTTTTCTAAAGGGAAAACAGGATGGTTTAATTTGTAGAGTCAAATGTGGTTAGTTCTTGATTACAGTATCCAACATTACAATTACGTGCACCTCTTAGAACATAATTGACACCCTGTTACTTCTTTGGGACAGTTGATCTAGATTTAAATTGGTCCTGGGCATCCCTTAACTATATGTCTGCCAGTAATTACCCTATCTTCATTCTTACGTAGATATGTCACCTCTCTTTTATCCAGAATAACTGGGAAATGATTGGTCACATCTTCAACTAAGTAGGTTACTAGTAATTGGTCTTTACCGATTTTTTCTATTTTTTCCTAATTCAGTTTTGGACGATTGTATGTTTCCAAGAATCTATCCATTTATTCTAGGTTATCCAATTTGTTGGCATATAGTTTTTCACACTATTCTCTCATAATGCTTTCCTTTTGTGGTGTCTGTTTTTTTCCCTCATGATTAATTTCTGATTTTACTTATTTGGGTTTTGATTTTCTTCTTTTTTTGGAAAGAGTATTTGAATAATGTTTTGACACAATTATTCTTTTTGTCATTCTGCCAGCTCAAAATGAACAATACAGGGAGTTTTACTATGGTCATCAATAGTTAATACATTTTCCACATTGAAAATGTATTATTAGTTTAATAAAAAGTTAAAATACACCAACAAAAAGCTAAAGGTATAATGCAGGCTGTTTGTATCTTAAGTAAATAAGAGTTTACTGTGGTTAGAAATAAGCTGCACCTAATAATTAGGTATAATTGACCACACTTTTTCCACAGACTGACTTTTTCCTAGTCATTCATATCAGTAGCTTCAGTTTTCTCCCTTTCTCTGATTTCATTACTACAGACACTGGAAAAAGAAACTTAGCCTATTTCCAAAATAGCTATTTCCAGATAAGTCACACAGGACACACTCCTTTAGTTTCAAACATAAAGGGGATCCCAGGTTAGATAAGAATAATTCTTGATGTACACCTACCAGCTCATACATACTAGTTTTTATTCTGAGAGGCTACAGCCTACACAAAGTTTACAAATTTAAGGGTACTCAATGTACTGACAACTAATTCTTCATTGGTTTTCAAAATAAAGGTAATTCCTTTCAGAACATGTCAAAGTGGAGGTCTTTGGCATGAGCTCCTCTTTGACATCATCTAGTACCCACAGGTGATCTGTCAGCTCCAAAGCTTCTCTCTCTTCTTGAAAGCTCCCTTAGTGTCTGTGCGCATGATCATCGGCTTTCTAGTAATCTGCTCCTGAATCATTTGTGATTGATTAGTGGAATAATCTATGCATTAAAGCCCAAAGATAGTAAGGAAGTATCAGGATGCAGAACTCACCCAGAATGCATCTAATGTGAGTCGCTTGATTCCTTGTTATCGATTAGGTTTAAAAGGGAGGATCAGTGGAAATGGCATCTTGCTTGTGGTATTTCTTGCCTGAAATCTCAAGTTGATCCATTAATGAATAAGCATCATATGGAGTAGAAGTGGTATGTATATATACACAATGGAATATTACCTAGCCATGAAAAAAATAACGAGATCTTGTCATTTGACAACATGAATTGGCCTAGAGAGAATGATGCTAAATTAAATTATGCTAAGACAGAGAAAGACAAATACCACATAATTTCACTTATATGTGGATCTAAAAAAACAAAACAATCTAAGAAACAAGGAAAGAAACAAAAGCCAGACACTTGAAAACAAAGAACAAATTGATGGTCACCAGAAGAGAGGTGGGTGGGGGAATCGGCAAAATAGATAAAGGAGGTTACAAGGTATAGACTTCAAGTTACAAAATAAATAAGTCACTGAAATGAAAAACGCACCATTGGGAATGTAGGTAATTATATAATGTCATATATATGGTATGTAATAATATTGTAATAATGTGGTATGGTAACATGGTGAGTACAGTTACTGTGGGGAGCTTTATTAATGCATAGAATGCTGAAATCAATATTTTGCACACTAAAAATTAATATAAAATTGTATGCTAACTTTACTTCAATTAAAGAATGAAAAATAGTCCTCTCCCTCCGGCCACCTCCCCCGGCCCTCTCGCGCTGCGCGGTCTCTCCAACGCAAGACTGTCCCGGCCCGGATATGGCTCGTGGACAGCAGAAGATTCAGTCTCAGCAGAAAAATGCCAAAAAGCAAGCTGGACAAAAGAAGAAACAAGGACATGACCAAAAGGCTGCTGCCAAAGCTGCCTTAATATATACCTGCACTGTGTGTAGGACACAAATGCCAGACCCTAAGACCTTCAAGCAGCACTTTGAAAGCAAGCACCCTAAGACTCCACTTCCTCCAGAATTGGCTGATGTTCAGGCGTAAAGTTGTTTACAGGTGAATTCATGACACCTTTGACTCTTCTACTGTCTCAGACCTTAGGTAACAAACCTGCAGCTGCTTTTCTAACAAACTGTTGATCAGCAAAAATAAAGGGGCTACAGAAACACTCATTTTTATGCTGTTCCCTTTTGGGCTTCATGCAAAGACAATTCTGTGTAAATGTACAGTTGACTCTGATTTGGAAATCTGAA
>PJEM01017697.1:0-21135 GCA_004023845.1 Helogale parvula
CTAGGGGTTGGTTATGGCCTGTTTCTGCTTACCCCAGTTTTATTTTATTTACTTTAGGCCACTCGGAGGCCAAATTATGGTCTGTTCCTTATTTTACATTAGCAAGCGCCAGCTTACAGAAGCGAGAAACCGTGGTTAAGTTCTAGCATTTAGATCTCAAATTAGCATATAAGGTCTTGTTCTACATTGAGCCCTTACATTATCTGCAGACAAATATTGTGGATTGTGTTGATTGCTCGGTTCCCTTCCAGTGTGAATTTCTCATGAATCTGATCCTAAGCAGGCCCATCTGTTGGTGTAGAGATCTAGAGTAAAGGAATCCCATGAGAGGGGCAGTACCTGCCTCAGAGTCCACAGCTATAGTTTCTCTAACCCTGATGAAAGAGAGTGAAAAGAAGAGCCAAGTGGAGTTTCAAGGGACTCAGGTAAAATTGAAATGATTAGCAAAATATTGACCTGCCCTTTTGATAGAGCTGTCATTGGATTACCAATGATCTCCAACTGCCTGACACAGTTTTACACCTTTTCACACCTGTGCTTTCAGCATTGTTTCAACATCAAAGTCCTTCAATGGAAGGAAAAGAACCATTGCCTTTTTTTTTTTCAGTAGAAACTCTGGCGGATTTCCTAGGAAGTGCTACTTGTATCTAACAAGACTACCTGTACTTCAGTTTAAGCATCTGAAGGGTTACAGAAAGAGACAGAATACCTTTGGTTTCACCTCAGAGTCCTCGAGTTTCATGCATAACCTATTGTGAGTGGATAGGAGGTCAGAGACCCTTTGAAAGGATATCTATTGATGAGTCTTGCAGTCTGTTGCATATATGTGTATATGGGTTTCCTTTATAAAACTGTGGACTCTTAGGTTGCTGGCTGTGCTTCCTCAATCACTGAGTTTGTCTATTGACAGAACCCGGAGCAGAAGAAGTGCTTTATGTAGGTATGCTGAATGGATAAATGAATATGAATATCCATGCTTTGCATGAATGAAATGCTTTATGTATGGAGGTAAATTTAAAGGTTGTTTTGTTTGTTTGTTTGTTTTTATCAAAAAACTTTTCAGAATCAATAAAGTTATTAATGAATGAATGACTTTTATATGAAAGCAGAAAGTTACATTGAAGGCTCAGAATATCTGTTGTCTCAATAAAGAGCTATTGAATGGAATGATGAATAAATTCTTCAATAGAAATTTTGATGTAAGGCTCCTGGGTGTCTCAGCCAGTTAAGTGTTTGACTTTGGCTCAGGTCATGATCTCGCGGTTCGTGGGTTAGAGCCCCCAGTCAGGCTCTGTGCTGACAGCTAGCTCAGAGCCTGGAGCTTATCTTCAGATTCTGTATCTACCTCTCTCTCTGACCCTCCCCTGTTCATACTGTCTCTCTCTCTCAAAAATAAAAAAAATTAACAAGACAATTTTAAAAAAAAAGAAATTTTGATGGAAACAGGATTGTTTTGTGACTTGAAAAACTAACATCTGAATTTCTAAGTCTTGATAAACTTTTAGTGGGTCTCAAAGACAACTGAAATACAAAATACATAAGTAAACAGCTTCTCCCTGATCTTGACATAAACCATACATATTTTTATGTCTCTTCATTGTTTAATAATGATAATAACAACAACAATAATAAGAGTTAACCCTAATTGGACACTAAGACCCGGGCATTGTGCAAGCTTTCTTTTATTTTTTTAACTCTTAGAAATCTGAGAAGTAGTTACTATAATTATCCTCAGAAGGACTGTATAACTTACTCAAGGGCATCTAGCAATTGATGAGGGAAGGCAGGATTTTTGCCAAGGAAGTCTGACCACAGTGCCATGCTTCTCACTGTTGCACAATACCAGTAACATTGATGATAAATGAGACTGTGGAGAAACAGCTTGTGGCAGGCCAAATAATGGTCTCCCAAAGATGTCTATGTTCTAATGCCCAATACCTGTGAATGAATTACTTTACATGGCAAAAGGAAATTTACCTTGGTAATTAAATTAAAGACATTGAGATGGGGAGATTACCTTGAATTATACAGATGGGCTTAATATAATCACAAAGGTTCTTATAAACTGGAGACAGGAGGATCAGAGTAAGAAAAGGTCATGGATAACAGAAGCAGAGGTCAGAGTGATAAGCAGAGAGGGCCATGAGCGAAAGAATAGAGGCAGCCTTGAGAAGCTGGAAAAAGCAATGGAAAAGATTCTCCTCTGGAGTCGCCAGGATAAATGAAGTCTCATCAATGTATTTTGGACTTCTGACCTCTAGAGCTGTGAGATAATAAATTTACATGGTTTTAAATCACTAAGTGGTAATTATTAGCAAATATTTAGTTTTGGCAATTTGTTACAGCAATCATAGGAACTAATACACAGCTGATGTAACCTGATGATAGTTACACCCTGGCCTTGTTAGGAAGATGCCTACACAAGGCCTCAAATCTGCTTAACTGCTCCACAGACCTTACTATGGAGTGAAATGTTCTGTTGGTTTTGAGGCTCCCAGATTTGCCTGCTGCTTTATTTATCAGCACATAAATACAGCCATTTCAGAAAGTGGATGCCATTCTCCAGCATATTCACAGCAATCAAAATAGCAAACAGACTGAAAATTGCCATAATAGCACTTATTCTTGTCCTCACTTTGACTTATAAAATGACATGCTTACAAGATTTGTAAAAATCTCAGTTTTGCTTTGCTCCCTCCCTTTTTTCTAGATCTTTCTTTTCCCTCTCTGCTAAGAAATTAAGCCTCTTAGTAGAAGGTTTCCCTATACTGACATATATTGTGAGCTTTGTTTTTCTTTCTTTTTAAGTGAGCATATTTTTTCTCTTTTAATTATTTTTATGACGTGCTGGGTTAGCAACAAAAGGGAGTTTGAAATGGAAAACATAAACGTGAGGAATGCAGAGTCTAAATTAATTTCCCCTCTGACTCAGGTGAAACCATTGTTGGTTGGTCCTTATTTGAGAATATAAAAAATATGTGGTAGAGAAAGCAGGATGGTTTTAAACTTTAAAAAGAAGAGAAAGAAATTAATATCCTTTGGATACCTACTAGATGTCTAATGCTTTATGCATGCTCTCATATTTACTTCTCATAACTTGTAAATGCTAGGTATTTCCCCCATGGTTTGGATGTGGAAGAGTAAATTAATTTATACAAGGTCTCACAGATTTGAAAGACAAGAGCCAGGTATTACCTGAGTTGTGGACTATTATAAACCTCAGAAAGAATGGTTTTCCTTCCTGTGCTGCCTCCATGGAAAAAAGTATCTTTCCCTAATTAGCCACCATCAAGTAGCTTTCTGAGAATTTTCTGATACCTGGGAGAAGATGTACAACTATGGAGCCTACTTCTTCTGTTCATGCCATTTTCCTCCTACTTGGAAGTTTCCTGTCTGCTTTCAGTTATCCCATCCACTTCAAAGTCATCCTCCTGTTTTATAATTTCCTCATTGACTCAAATCCTTGCTTTCATTCTTCCCTCTCATGAGCTTGTAATGTTTGATAGAGACAGAATGTTTGGCAGAGAAGGCCTTAGCAATATTACTATGGCAGACCTAGTCCATCCACAATACACTCCACTCCAAAATATGATCTCCCATGCACTTGTAAAAGTGGATTTTTCCATTGGCCTCTCTTGCCATTAACTTCAAACGTTGGTGTCTGTTACAAGAAAATGCGGTAAGGATGACACTCTTAAAATGTTACCTGATATTGGTATATACAAAGAGGCAGAGTATAAATTTAGATAATCAAGTATAAGGTGAGAGAAACAGAATAGAGGTATGAGAAAGGATCATAAATAGGCACCTTGGAAAAAGAAAAACTTCTATGATTTTATGTTAAGCAAAGCTAGACAAGTTAAGACTAAGACACTTGAAATTGTGGCAAATAGTCCTTTGACAAGCATGGGGTTTCACATTTCCACTGCAATTTGCTGGTGTAGACCTCAGTGTCATGTAAAACCAAAATATAATCCTGCTGAATACAAGCAAAGGAACATTTGGTGGACAATAGTCTGTCTTTTTTTTTTTTTTTTTTTTGGTCCTCCCACCTCCCCCTGATTGATGCTCTGCCCTAGTTTGAGCTCCTGCAGATTGAACCTATGGGACACATCATCCAGGCTTCCTTGAACTCTCTTCTCATTGGGTTCAGCCATTGAAAGGTACTAGCAGGAGATTTTAGCTTTGGAGAGCAGAGACTTTGGGGCATTTCTTTCTTGCTGCTTCCTGTTCCATGCTATGGTTCTGGTAATGTCTATACCATTTCATTACTATAGATACTATAGATAGGAGCCAGTATCTGAAGTCTCATTGGACTTTAGTAACACTATTTTCTTCCTTTGCCCCTTCATATATAGGAGCAATAATGACTCTCCACTCTTGCTAAACTCTAAGTGCCTCAATCTTCTTCACTGGTGAGCTTAACCTACACATTCTTAATATTGAATAGCCTCATCATTAAAACCTCTTCAACTCAATCATCTGTGTATAAGTCTATTTCCTGATGTTACCCTAACTGAGCACAATTTCTTTTTCTGGACCTAATGGATAGAGAGTTTCCCTGAAACCATGATTATTTCATTTTTTCGTTTTTGTTCCAGTATCAGAGTCACCACACATGTTTTAAAATCTCAAGTTCATTTGTTTACTTGTTTTCCTTTGTATATAGGGAAATAATCTCACCTGTTTCACAGGGGAAAATAAAGTAAAGTAGTACTTCTTTAAAAATAGTATGGGTTTGTTCCCCTGGAGGATCAAATTAGTGCCTCTTTATAAATAAAATCTACTATTTAAACAGGACCCTATTCTATTTCCTTAATGTAGAATCTCTCTGACAGGGGTTTTCCTTATCTTAGAACATTGGAGTCACAACGCGATTCCACTGTGCTTGTGTCTGAAGCCTACAGTATCACTCTATGCATGCACAATATCTATGTCCCTATCTGTTCTAGACATTTTTAGAAAATTGAACATAGCTATCTGCAATAAAATGCTATGAAGAGTTGGAGTCTTACCTCAACCAGGCAAAAGCCTGATTAAAAAGATCTTGTGCTGGCCCTGAAGGTCAGTATTTATGGCACTATATTATTTATAAATAATGTGAGAATTATTATAGCAATAAAAGTTGGCGTTCCAAAGAATGGGCATATTAGGGATGGCTAAATTATGGTGACATTGAGACCACAGGTCACATCTGAAGCTTCTTCTCAGACCAATGGAAAATTACCACCAGCTTAATGGCAAATCTACAGGAAAGTCTTGAAAGACATAAAGAACAGTGGGAGAATTTCTATGCATTTAACTAGGGGGAAAAATGAGGAATACTAGGTGGATCCAAGGGGGCTGGAAGACTTGAGTGATTTGGCATTCTTGCTCAGTCTCAAGATTTCTGCCTATCTCCCCCACCCTCTCTGAATCTGAGTAAAGTCCTAATTTCAAATAGAAACATGCAGCTGAAAAAACTCCTGGGAGGGGATGAGATTGGCTACTGTGTTTTCCATTCTCTTGAAACAGAACATGTTGGGTTAATCACACATCACGAATAGGACCTTAATCCACAAACCCCTCTTCCCTTCCCATAAAGATCAGACAGCCCAGTAGTTCCCTGTTCAAACCACTGCATGTCCTAGGCTCAGACAATTGACAGGTTTAAGGAACAGCTATAGGAAAGTCTCATTCTCCTTGAAGGGAAGTTTTAGAACTCAGAATTGCTGGAGCACTCTCAGGAACTATCCCTATGGAGGTAGGGTTCACTTGATCGCCAGTGAACACAATCTTATCACAAGACTTGTGATTTTTTTTAAACTAACATTCATTTTGAAAGACTATATTCCATATAATGTCCCTACCTCACCACTTCTCTGATTTAAATGCCTCTCAAACCAGAAGATCAGCTTTCATTCAAAAGCTGAGTAACAGGTTTTTATTACTATAGTAATCAATCCAGTTTAAAAAGTTCAAGCCCACTTCTCACTGATTCTGAAATGTTTGAGATGGGAAAGACCTCAGAAAATGGTTTTCAAAACCAGTTGTCTAATCATACATACTGTTTCTGGCTACGGGCAAGAAATTGATTTAGTGAAGAAAAACCATTCTTATGGCATTTGCAGCATAAGAACCACCAGAAGAGTCTCACTCTGTGGGAAGATTTCTTTGTCCAAAACGTATCAGAGAAGTAAATAAACTCCTGGGCAACTGCAGGTGGGGGGGGGGGGGGAGTAAAATAACCCTCCAAACCTTTGATAGACTGCTATCTCTGTCCATTTTTGTTTTGTTTTGTTCTCCTCAATGTTGGCATTACTTTTTTCATTGGGATTTGTTTCATATAGCATAAAATTTCTGAAATATTCTTTTTTTTTAAGAAAAATTCATTCTTCTAGAGGTCTGTAAAGTTTTTAGACAACCTTCAAACTACTAATCATGTAGAAATTATACTAGGAAGGAAGCAGATTTGATTCAAGGATGATTACCATGTAACCCAGAGAGTGTATATAGTAATGTACTTAGTGCAGAAGAGTTTGCAAAATGCACAGCCATTTCTTGGCTATGTGTGCCTGGGGAAAGAATGAGAACCCAAATTCTTTTGATTTATGATTTCTTCATCTCTGTTAGGAGTTATTTTATATATATTTCTAATATTTTCCTCATGAAAATAAAAATAATCTTTAGTATTGCAAATTTCTTCCTCCGTTGACATTCTGCATCCTTGAGTCAGTGTTGGTCTGCTTAACTCTGGAGTTTGTAGGACAGCATCTTGGAAGCAGAAGCAAAGCCATTAGATTTAGTTGGCTAGAAGGCAAGTTTTACCATGTATTTCTATATTCTGTATTCCTATATTATTTTCAGTTCCTGCCACACAAATTTCTACACTTTGGAAAAACAGAAAGATATAGTTTTTCAGATTCAAGTATTAAGATTTCATGTTTGAAAATTCATTGTGTACCCTCCTGTGGTTTCAAATTCCTCTACTCTTAAATAATAGTGGATTGAAAGATACTAAAGAAAAGTGTCTAAAAATTGGCATTTAATTAAAAAAATATATGGAAACAAATGAAAATGAAAATACAACAATCCAAACTCTCTGGGTCACAACAAAGGCAGTCCTAAGAGGAAAGTATATTGCAATCCAGGCTTACTTCAACAAAGTAGAAAAAGTGAAAATTCAAAACCTAACAGAGCATTTAATGGAACTAGAAGGGGAGCAGCAAGAGCACCCCATGCCCAGCAGAATAAGAGAAGTAATAAAGATCAGAGCAGATATAAACAATATGAATCCAAAAAAAACAGTCAAGCAGATCAACGACACCCAGACTTAGTTCTTTGAAAAAATAAACAAAATTGATAAACCTCTAGCCAGGCTCCTTAGATAGAAAAGAGAGAGCACCCGAATAGACAAAATCATGAATGAAAATGGATCTATTACAACCAATCCCTTAGAAATACAAGCAATCATTAGAGATTACTATGAAAAACTATATGCTAACAAACTGGACAACCTAGAAGAAATGGACAAATTCCTAAACATATATGCACTACCAAAATTCAAACAAGAAGAGATAGAAGGCATGAATAGACCGATAACCAGTGAAGAAATCGAATTAATTATTAAAAATCTCCCAATGAATAAGAACCCAGGGCCAGATGGCTTCCCAGGGGAATTCTACTAGACATTTAAAGCAGAGCTAATACCCATTCTTCTCAAACTATTCCAAAAAATGGAATAGAAGGAAAACATCCAAACTCATTCTACAAAGCCAGCATCACCTTGATACCCAAACCAGACAGAGACCCAGCCAAAAAAAGGGAACTACAGACCAATATCCTTAATGAATGCAGATGCAAAAATACTCAACAAGATACTGGCAAATCTAATTCAACAGCATATAAAAAATATTATCCATCATGATCAAGTGGGATTCATTTCTGGGTTACAGGGTTGGTTCAATATTCGCAAATCCATCAATGTGATCATCACATTAACAAAAGAAAAGATAAAAACCATATGATCCTGTCAATAGATGCAGAAAAAGAATTTGACAAAATATAGCACCCTTTCTTCATAAAAATCCTTGAGAAAGTCAGAATAGAAGGAACTTACTTAAATATTATAAAAGCAATTCATGAAAAGCCCACAGCTAATATCATCCTCAATGGGGAAAAACTGAGAGCTTTCCCCCTGAGATCAGGAACACGACAAGGATGTCCACTCTCACCACTTGTTTAACCTAGTGCTGGAAGTCCTAGCATCAGCAATCAGACAACAAAAGCAAATAAAAGGCATCAGAATTGGCAAAGAAGAAGTCAAACTTTCACTCTTCACAGATAACATGATACTCCACATGGAAAACCCAATCAACTCCACCAGAAGCATTCTAGAACTGATCAATGAATTCAGTAAAGTTACAGGGTACAAAATCAATGTACAGAAATCGGTTGCATTCCTACACACCACTAATGAAGCAGCGGAAAGAGAAATCAAGAAACTGATCCCATTCACAATTGCACAAAATGTATTCCATAAAATACGTAGGAATAAACCTAACCAAGGATGTAAAAACCTATATGATGAAAATTATAGAAAACTTATGAAAGAAACTGAAGAAGACACTAGAAATGGAAAAACATTCCATGCTCATGGATTGGAAGAACAAACATTGTGAAAATGTCATTACCACCCAGAGCAATCTACACAATCAATGCAATCCTCATAAAAATTGCACCAACATTCTTCTCAAAGCTAGAACAAGCTATCCTAAAATTTGTATGGAACCACAAAAGACCCCAAATAGCCAAAGTAATATTGAAGAAGAAAACCAAAATAGGAGGCATCACAATCCCAGACTTTAGCCTCTACTACAAAGCTGTCATCATCAAGACAGTATGGTATTGGCACAAAAACAGACACATAGACCAATGGAATAGAATAGAGAACCCAGAACTGGGCCCACAAATGTACAGCCAATTAATTTTTGACAAAGTAGGAAAGAGTATGCGATGGAAAAAAGACTGCCTCTTTAGCAGATGGTGCTGGGAGAACTGGATAGCAACATGCAGAAGAATGAAACTAGACCACTTTCTCACACCATACACAAAAATAGACTCAAAATGGCTGAAGGACCTCAATGTGAGACAGGAAACCATCAGAACCCTCGAGGAGAAAATAGGAAACAACCTCCTTGACCTCAACTGCAGCAATTTCCTACTCAACACATCCCCAAAGGCAAGGGAATCAAGAACAAAAATGAACTATTGAGACCTCCTCAAGATAAAAAGCTTTTGCACTGCAAAGGAAACAATCAAGAAAACTAATAGGCAACCGACAGAATGGGAAAAGATAGTTGCAAATGACATATCAGATAAAGGGTTAGTGTCCAAAATCTACAAGCAATTCACCACACTCCACACCCCAAAAATGAAAAACCAGTGAAGAAATGGGCAGAAGACATGAACAGACACTTCTCCAAAGAGGACATCCAGATGGCCTACAGGCACATGAAATGATGCTCAGTATCACGCATCATCAGGGGAATACAAATCAAAACAACACTGAGATATCACCTCACGCCAGTCAGAGTGGCTAAAATGAACAACTCAAGAGACTATGGATGCTAGTGAGGGTGTGGAGAAACGGGCACCCTCCTACACTGTTGGTGGGAAGGTAAACTGGTGCAGCTGCTCTGGAAAACAGTGTGGAGGTTCCTCAAAAAACTATCAATAGAACTCTCCTATGACCCAGCAATACCACTACTAGGGATTTATCCAAGGGATACAGAAGTGCTGACACATAGGGGCATATGTACCCCAATGTTCATAGCAGCACTGTCAACAATAGCCAAAACATGGAAAGAGCCTCGATGTCCATCACCTGATGAATGGATCAAGAAGATGTGGTATATATATAAAATGGAATATTACATGGCAATGAGAAAGAATGAAATATGGCTATTTGTAGGAAAGTGGATGGACCTCAAGGTGTCATGCTAAGCAAAATAAGTTAGGCGGAGAAGGACAGATACCATATGTTTGCACTCATAGGTCTAACAGGAGAAACCTAATGGAGGGCCATGGGAAGGGGAAGGGGGAAAGAGAGTTGGGGAGAGACAGGGACGCAAAACCTGAGAGACTATTGAATACTGAAAACAACCGAGGGTTGAAGGAGGAGGGTGAGGGGGAAAAAGGTGGTGGTGATGGAGGAGGGCACTTGTGGGGAAGAGTACTGGGTGTTATATGGAAACCAATTTGACAATAAACTATTTTTAAAAATAAAAAATAAAATAATAATAAAATTAAAAGAAATTTCATTTAATTGAGACTTCCCCAAATGGAACCTGAAGAATTCCTAGGTACTTCCAAAGAGAAATTTGGCATGTCTCTCAAATACAGACCAAATTTTATGAATTTGCCAATCTTAAGAAAAATAGTCTATCCCATTTCACTTAAATAGGGAGGAAAAAATATATCCTCTTATTCTTCACTGTGGTGATATTTAATTTATGTTGAACATGCGGATTATTTCTCCAATTGCTTCATATGTTTATAGCCACATGAACATATCGTTTAGTATTTTGTCTCCGCTCCAACGCTGCACACATATTCTTACGTACTCAAAGCCGATGCAAATTTCTGAAGCCAAATTAAAGTTCATTGTAATAATTCTGGAAATGCATCATCAGTCAGAATAGACTAGAATATGCTGCAATAACAACAAATGACCTGAAAATATCAGCAACTTATATATATAGCACCCTGGGATTTAAGCAAATACAGCAGTCTCTAGATAGCATAGTGCTTATATTATGGCAGAAAATGAGAGATATTGAACCATGTGTTGGAGCTTAAAGCTGTTGCTTTGAGGAGACATGCATTTCTTTTGCCCACATTTCATTATTCAAACTCTTATGGTCACTCACTGAAGAGAGAAGAAGTAAAATACTGGTCAAATAATATAATCTCCACAGGAGACATAGGGGTTAGAAAGAAGACATATTGGAACAATGTTTAGTCTATATATATCCTTCCAGCCTTAGGCCAAGCACTTAACAGCCATTATTCACCACTTCCCTGTCTCTCCTAGCCTTGAGTATGATTAAATTAATTGGTTAAGGAAAGCTGGTATGTATTTCATGTGATTAATGCCTTGGAAAACAATTGCAGTAGATTGCATTGATTTGTTTCATTTTACATACTTGAAATTAAAGGCTTATGAAGTCTACATGCAAATTTATGCAAAGTGGGATGCAAATTCATATTGTGAGCTATGAGTCCTGGCACTCCCCCCTCCCCCTAGAAAAAGAACTGCAGGATTGAATATGCATGTGGTGCATATGGTGCTGCTCTTTTCAAATAGCGACTCAGAGCCAGCAGCCAAATAAATCCCAGTGATATCGACTGAGCTACAAACAAAAGTTTAAAGTCATTTAGGAACAAAAATTGAGCTCCGGAGTCTCAATATTTTTAGGGTCAATTTCTTCAAACAAGATTTGAGTTAATAAATGCACTATTCCTTGGACTGTGAGCTCTGTGTGGATGGGCAGAGGCATACTGTTGAACAAAAGAGGTACTGGTGGAACCCACCCTAGAATTTCATTGTCTTGATTACTTGCTTCTGGTGATCACTTGGCTGGCTGGATCAAATAAATCTTCATTGCCACGGGCCAGTGCCCATGTATGCTGACAATATTTCTCCCTCATTTGTACCCATCATTGGGGGATTCTGGTTCCAAGATTCAGACAGGGAGTGATTATTAAGATAGTCTCAAAGAGAGGAACAAATTTTGCACCTGAGTGCTTTCAAGTCAGGCATAGGGGAAAAATTAACCACTTGTAGGGGTGCCAATTAGAAACAATATTTTGATTGGCCTGCAGGTGGTACTCAGATGATTCTTCATAGCTCAATCTGCTTTTGTGAGACCCCCAATTTTGCTTTGATACTAAGTACATGTAAAATATTTTTGTTAAGTGTTTATAAATAAGCTGATATGGGGTGCAGTCTCATGAGGGTTCTTCAAATTTGATGCTAATGAATTTAGTTATTTAGTTATTCACCCATTTATCAAATACTTGTTTGGTTACCCTCCAAGCACTGGGCAGGGACCTGGGGGTACAAGAACGAATGACAAGTATCCCATGTCCTTGAGGAGTGAAAACCAACCTACTGAGCTACCTAAAGATTTTGATAGTGTCAAGGACACTACCTTGGGTTCCTTTTAAAAGTAAATCCTTGTGAAACACATTAAGAAATATACTACATGGGAGGAGGGAGCAGTGAGATTTTTTTCATGTGATGTTTATGGAATAACCCTCCATTACAGCAACTGTTTTTATAAAAATCTATTCAGAAAAATATTTCTCAGCCACAGCTTAAGTTTCAAACAATATTTAGTACAACAAAATTTTAGTACAATAAATGTGTTTCAAATGTCCCCTGGAGTTTGTCACAATGGGATTTGATCTATGAATTTTAAAAATATGCCCAGTGGTTTGGATATTTTACTTATAATAATTTCCCAGAGAGAATGGAAAAGGGAAATATAAACTGTTGGAAGCATAAAATGACCTACAGGTTAAAGAACCTATGTCTTCTCTATTAATCTTTGGACTGTGACCTTAAAACAATCATTCAAAATTGGCATGCCAGTGACAAATGTGGCACGGTCCCTCGCAAAAATCAGTTCAGGAGTGCAGGTTAAGGGGCTCCTGGGTAGCTCCATTGGTTAAGTGTCTGACTTCAACTCAGGTCATGATCTCATGGTTCGTGGATTCCAGCCCTGCATCAGTCTCCACGTTGACAGCTCAGAGCCTGGAGCCTATTTCAGATTCTGTGTCTCCCTCTCTCTCTGTTCCTCCCCTGTTCGCTCTCTTTTTCTCTCTTTCTCTCAAAAATATACCTTAAAAAAAATTTTTTTTAAAAAAAAGGAATGCAGGTTAAGTCATATAAGCTGAAAGGTAGTCTGATGAAAGCAACAATCATCAAAAGATAGCTGTTATTTTTTAAAGTTTATTTATTTTGAGAGAGTAAAAGAGGGGGAAGGAGGGCCCGAGAAAGGGAGAGAGAGAATCCCAAGCAGCCTCCACACTGTAAGCACAGAGCTGGACAAGTGGCTCCATCCCACAAGCCTGTGAGATCATGACCTGAGACGAAATCAAGATTTGGACACTCAACAGACTGAGAAACCCAGGTACCCCAAAAGATAGCTATTATTAAACAAAGGAATAATAATTATAATGGCACCAAGTCATAGCATTTAAGTATACAGTAAGCTCAGGTATAAGAGCATTCATTTGTTACACCAACTCAATATGTTCATTTTATAGGTTATGACACTGAGGCTCAGACAGATATAAAAAGCCTGGTATTCAGTTTGGATCCACATCCTCTTTTTCCCTAAGTGTTAAAACTCTTCCTGAGGAGATCTTCCCCTCTTTCAGCTGAGAGCCAGGGAGGCTGTCACAGTAGGACAGTACACATTAGCTTGACCTCAGTGAAGGACAGTTATAGAAGCATTCATATGTGATGTATTCAATGAGGTCAACTTATCCAATCAAAGGCCCAAAGAGACTACTTCTTCTTTTATTTCTTTGACTAGGAAAAAATCATGGAATTAGGAAAATAGAAGGGACCCCTTTGTGATTTCCCACATCTTTGCATGTTTCAAGTTTGTGGTTACCACATATAGTAAGTTGAATTGTACAAGTTCTAACTCCAGTACCTATAACTACGGCCTTATTTGGAGATAGAATTGCTGATACTGTTAACTAAAATGAGTTCATCATGGAGTAGAGTGAGCTCCAAATCCAATGACTGATACTTTTATAAAGGAAAGAAGATGTAGATTTGGACACAGAGACAGACACACAGAGAAGAAGACTACATGAAGATAGAGTCAAGGATTATTATTGATGCAAGATATAAACTACAGAATACCAAGGATTGCTGATAATGACCAGAAACTAGGAGAGAGTCAAGGAAGAATGATTCTCTAGAACATTCAGATGCACGTACCTACTGACACCTTGACTTTGGACCTCTACACTCAGAACCAAGAAAGAATAAGTTTCTATTGGCTTAAGCTACTTGGTCTGTGGTATTTGTTGTGGTAGTCCTTGGGAAGAAAATCTACCACATTTCTTGTCCTTCTCCAGTTTGTTATTACAGCCACCATCTATTTCAGACATTTGTTTCCATCACTTGAACTGTTGTGGTGGGCTTTTCTCTGCTGTGGCTGCAGAGTATTCTTTCCTTTTGCAGTCCATCCTTCCCACCAATGCCAGAATCGTTTTTCAGAAGTCCAGGTCCAGTTATGCTCTAGCTCTGTTCCACATTTTCAGTGATCCCCCAACATTTGACACACCCATCTGTGGATTCGAAACTCCCTATGAGAAGGTTCTAACTCACCTTCACATTATTGTGGTCTTCCATGTCTTTGTCAACCTGTTCCTATGAGTCCATGGTTAATACAGTTACTATTATTAAATCTGAATTCAGCTCAAATGAAAGTTCTGCATGCCCTGTCTATAAGTTTAATTTTTGTTTCTTGTTGCTTTCCCATCTTACATACTCCAGTTCTGCCAAAGATGTCATCCTCTCCCTCTCTTTCAACTCTGAGGCCCATAGTTGTCTTTATTGCTTCACAAATGCTGTTTCTTCATAGTCTTTCCCAGTTGTACTAACTTGGTGGTCCCTTCCCACCCATGACACTCCCATAATTTTCCCCTCTATTAATAATAATGAACATTTATTGAATTCTTCCCATGTACCAGCCACTGTGCTAAGAATTTATCTTACATAGATTAATACACTTTATCCTCACAACAATCTTACTTGTTTACTTTACAGAAAAAAGGAGGCTTATAATTAGTAAGTCTTACTGGAGATCACATCTTGCTGGAGTTGGCTTACACTCTGGGCTGCTGAAATCTCAGTCCCATATTCCTTACTATTATACAATGCCACCTCTGTGATAGCTTCCTTGCTCTTTAGTTATTGTAATTTTTTGTCTCTTCTTGTCTCATATTCTCTACTCCTTTTTCAGCTCCTTAAGAGTGGGGTCTGCATCCAATTCACTGTGGTTTCTCCCAGGGCTTGATGTAGTGGGGAAGACTGGATTAGGAGGTAAGACATGTCAGTTTTAGGCTCAACTCTTCCATGAAGCAACAGTATGACTTTGACCAATCACCTCACCTCTGTAGATATCTCTGTGGACCAGTCTGACTGCAAGTTTCAATAATTACTATAGCTTAGAGCGTGGGCTGTATCGGGAGAGCAATATACATTGATTTAACTTAATTAAGAGCAGGTCTAGCCATGACTGAGATCTTTAGAAAAACTGGAAGGCAAGAGCCCTTGGACGAAATGCCCATTTGACTAATTGTTCTTTTGTCTAGAAACATTACTTAAAGCTTAAACTGAACACTCTCATGAAAGATCCCCTTAAAACAGAAATGGATTATTTGCTAAAGGCAAGTCTGCTTAGTTTTTTTCTATTGTCACCTTAAATCAGACGGATTTTCTATTTGTAACAAGTCTTAATTCATTAAACGACTCCCAACACATGATGTAAGGCATAAGATTTAGCAGTAGATTTTAAGGCAATTGTTAAAGCATCTAGGATAGTATCAAGACGTTTAACGATCATATTTAAATAGAAACATTAAAAACAAAAAGATTTCTCAGCTCTTCAACCATCAAAACATTTGGCGTTGCTTTCTTTTCTAGGTCCCAAATAGCCATGTAATCATCGCTCTGTGTTTTACATGCAGTTCTACAGCTAAGTACATCATTATTTAGACTCCACAGATTATATGGTAATCATGGATTTACTGTAAACTCAATTTAATTTCTACAGAATACAGACTTTAAGGTTGCAAAACAATATTGTTTACAAGGCAGTATAATAGCACTCAGAATGAATACAGATTAGAACTAATAAACAAAAGAATGCATAGCTTTCAGGACTAAGTCTAAATAGTGATAGTGATTGATATGGCAATCAAGACTTTTTAAGAGCCTACCTGTTGAGCACCTACTCTGAAGTCTCTGTACAATTTAACTAAGGATATGGACAAGAAGCAAAGATTATTTCATTATAAAATTCAAGAATAATCTTTATAATGGGTCACCTCATTTGTCTATTTGCTTGTTTTAACTAATAACACAGATCCTGTGCTTGAAATTTCAGTTTTGAATAAGCAAGGTATTGATTTCTTGGTTAGGTTAGTCTTTGAAGCAACTCTTTAAAACCTAAATGTTGCATGTTCAATCCATTATACCCTAACTTTTCTCTCATTATAATTTTCTTATGACCAAATAAATGTGTCTGAATTTACAGGCACAGGTGGGAATATGAATGAATAAATTAATATTCCTCAACTCAACAAACTTTGAGGTACATTTGACAGGAGAAAGAATATGGTTTAAAGTTAGTGGTCATAATAATCTCTGGTGAATAAACTTTAATTGTTGCACAGAGATAAACACTAGCTTAAGCAAAAGTCAACTTGTGTTGGCATTATTTGAGGGTGAGGTAGAAATATGTGGGAAGGATCCATGCAAACTATAGGTCAAATAAAACTTGGCAGACTTTTGAGAAATCCAGGTTGCAAACTAAAGAAGGAAGGTAGTATTCTCAAAAAAAGGGGGGAGGGGCACATTCTATAGTTTTTCTAATATTTTTATGATAGTAGTTATATTTAAAAGTATCAAGTATTAGGAAATAATGAGACTTTTAAAATTTATTAAGAATTGCATATGGTAGAAAGAAGTAGCAAATTGGTCAGGAGTGGAAGGGAAGAGGATAAATTAATATTTTTTGGAAATCAATGCCCCCTCAAGCCTTTTCACTCATCAGACTAGAATATCCCTAGAAATCAATGCCAACAACACAGCTGCATTTGAGATAGTGAATCAATTCTAAGCCAACACTTCCTTGAGTATGGGCATTCTATTTTATTTTTTTCATGCATGTACTCAACCAATATTTAATGAGCTTCTACCACATAGCAAGTGCTCTGCTAGACACTGGGGATTTAAAAATCAAAAGACAGATGTGATTCCCCCAGTCTTCAGCCTCATGGAGAAGACAGACATCCATCAAGTTATCTGAATGGAAAATTATAAATGTTGCTTTAGTCATAGTTCTTTTAGTTATAAAAGAGACAATACAAAAACCTAAAACCTTAGCTAAATTATGGAATTATTTGTTCAGAGATCAAAATGGCCCAATGCATTGGTCATGGCTAAAAGCAGAGGGTTTAGAGTATATATTCTGAGATTTCATTCTTTCCATTATTTGTCTGTAATGGTTTCAAACTCAGACCGACTTGTTCCTTGTGTTGACAGAATGGCTGCTAGTAGCCTCAATTGTGGCTTTTATCTTCTTAGTCCCCTCATAAAAAAAGGACATTTTTCTTTCCCTGCAGTTCCACACAAATCTTGGGCCTAATTTGTGTTGTTCAAGACTGGCTCATCTGCTCATTCCTGAATCAATCACTGTAGCTAACAGGATGCATATGTTCATTGGCTCAGGCCAAGGCTCACCCTGAGCAAGGGCAGGGTCAACTCTAATCAAATCATATTAAGTGAGAAAAGAAGAGATGATTTTATAAGGACAAGTTGGATGAAGCCCTAGGCAGGCGTAAATGATGGACACCTACCACAAATCTTATGATGGAAAAAAGAAATAGGTTACTCTCTGTGCTGTCTCCTTTTTCTCATAGGAAGCATCTTTTCACATATGGTTATATTAAAATAATTTTAAAAGGTATTTTGGGCACCTCGTATAGTGTGTAGTGGTTACATTGATTTGTCAACTTGATTGGGCTAAAGGATGCCCAGACAGCTGATAAAATATCATCTTTGCATGCGTATGTGAGAATGTTTCTGGAAGAGATTAGCATTTGAATCAGAAGACCAAGTAAAGAAGATGGTCCTCCCCTGGAGGAGGTCACTGAGAGGACTTGACAGCCTCTTGACCTGACAGCTGGACCTTGACAATTGGAGGTCTTCACCCCTTCCCAGTCCTTGAAATGTGCATTCCATTTGTCTTTTCTCCACCAGAAGCTGACTTAAGGACACAGCCTTGAGTGAGTACCATGTTGTTGATGTCATATGGACAGTGTATGTGAGTAAACTCAGTTATGCCCTCTATTTAACTTTTAAGATTCTTGCATGTGGGTGCAGAGATCTATTTATCTTGAAGTTGTTCCAGTACATTCCCTCTCTGGCTTATTAAAACTGCCACCTACCAGTCTAGAGTGGTCACCTCCATGCAGTAGGCCTAATTTGTAAATTAACACCCTCACCAATGTGGATGGGCATCATCAATTTGTTGAGAATCTGAATAGAACAAAAATAAGGAAGAAGGACATATTTGTTCTCAGCTTGAGTTGGGATACACATATTTTCCTGGGACATTGGTTCTCCTCTTTCTCAGGTGTTCAGATTTGGACCAGGGCTTTCACACAATTGATTTCTGGTTCTCATGCCATTGGGTTTGAATTAGAATTATACCCTTGGCTTTCCTGGGCCTTTACCTTACAGACAGCAGATTGTGGGACTTTTCAGCCTCCGAAATTGTTGAGCCAGTCCTTCATACGAAACCTCTTTCTAGATATTAATGTATACCTTACTCATTCTGTTTCTCTGAAGAACCTGACTAATATACAAAGTATTATTTTTATACTATTATATATTATTACCCAAGAAATAAGAGCTACGGATCTTGGGGTCTATTTTAAACAACAATTTAAGAACTTCCAACATATATATATATAAGGTATGAAGACATGTTCTACTATAATAATTAAAATCCTATATTTTGTGTTTTAAAAGCATTTTTGTGTGTTCTATTTCAGTTGATTTTAAAATTATCCTTGTCAGTTTGTTGGGGAATATATTCTTATGACCCACATTTTCCACAGGAGACAACCGAGACAGGAAGGGGAACAGAATTCCAAAATAGAGGTGAACAGATGAGATAGGTGTTTCAGTCCTGGATGTTACTTTTCCTCTGGTTTCAGGAGGGTCTACTCTCAGAAGTTCCTTGAGTGGAAGTTCCTGGATAATCATAAGCACAAGTCAAAGTGGCCTGTCATAAAAAGACACTTCTTCTTATTTTTCCTTTGAAAGCCCACATTCTAGCTAGCTATGTGCAGTTGTTTTCTATTCCATAATATGTTTATACTTCTTTTAGTGCTAAATATTTTTTGCCTCTGTCTTTGAGTAACCCTGACCCTGGCTTATTCTATGACTGTGAGTATCACCATTACACTTCTGCCCATTACCCAAATTTATAGAGCACAGCAAAGGTTTGCAGGGATATGGAGACCTGAGATGTGATTCCTGGAACTGTCATTTTTCGGCTTGAGAAATTCTCTCTAGGGGAGACAGAGTGTTGGATCACAAAGTAACACCCCTTCTTTGTGCACAATGGTGACAAGAGAATAATTCAAGTCTTTCCGAACCCCAAAAGTTCTTGAAAAAGAAGCACAATTCCAGTGAAAAAAATATATATCTGGAAACTTTCTGCTATATACATAGAAAATCCATGTGCTTTTTTATGTGATCACATGTTGAGTCCCTTTCACAAAGATGTGAATCATACAGAATGGTTCTACAGGTTTTAAGTTTGCTAAAAACAAACACAATTTCACACCTTTCCAGAATATTTTATTGTTTAGCATCTTCCAGGACTTTATAATCACTAAGTACCTTACAGTTTATTACTTAATCATCACAGAATCCTTGAAACACTTTGGCCTGATATATTGCTGTTTTATTTTGTTTTATGGACAGGGAACCTAAAGGGAAGTGATGTTCAAAGTTACACAGAAGGACCAAAGTTAGAACCCATAAGTCTTAATTAGAAGTATATTTCAATGAGTCTGGCTTTCTTTCTGCATTTAACCTTGAGTCTTTTCATAACCTCTTTAAGTCAAGTGAGGAAAAATAGTCTGTGTCTCATTTTGCCCACTCTTTATTCTGACCTTGTCACTTAGTATTCTGGTGATGAAGGGCATGTCACTGAACTTGAACAAGCTTCAGTTTTCTCACTTGTGAAAAGGGCAAATTAAGCCTATGTTTTAGGTTGTGATTACTTATAACAAATGGTAATTGTTGCCATTAAGGATCATCCTACTCTTCATTCAGCTATTTGTAATCAACATAATTTCTCCAATTTTCTCATTCTACTCTGTCTTGTTGTTGATCATAACCCCTTTGAGGACACAGGCTTCCCCTTATAAATTACTTTAAAGAGTGGTTCTCAACCTTAGAGTCAGCTGGGGAGCTGTTTGAAATTATCCACTCCTTTCTTTCACTCCAGACCAGTTAAAGAAGAATAGATAAACGGTGGGTCTCAAGCATCATGTTTTTAAAATCTCCCTAGATGACTCTATTGTGCAACCCAGGTTGAAAAATCTCTGCTTTATAAAGATGCCTGTCATTCCTACCACCTACTTATAAAGCCATAGCTCTCTCATTATCCAAGATGCAAGTCTTCAGCAGTTTGGGACCTAATTAAAAGGTAAATAAATGCTGGGAGCCGCACCGGCCTTGCTGGATGACACGATCACAGTAAGGAAATGGTAGACATAGCACGGCTCCTGCCACAGGGGCGGAAGCTAGCATCTCCTTCTGTTAACTCATTGCTCGTGTAAAATTAAGCCTCTTGCTATTGATTAGATCTCACAATGTTCCAAATCAGACCGATATTCCCCAGAAACCTCATGGGAGGAAGCATATTCCCACCTCTATGAAGAGGAAGTTAAACAAGGCACTGCAGATGTTTGTCGAAAGGCTCTTCTATTGAGCTTCACAAACTTAAGACATGGAAATAAAGGGGGTTAAAGAACACAAAGATAATGTTTACCCTGGCCGGGAGATAGAAAGCCTAACTAGGAAATAGAAGCAAACAAGAGCCAGGCACAAGTTACTGCGCATACATATGCTAATTTGGTGCCCATTGTGAGGATAGGTAAGAGTAGTTACAACTTAAACTCATATGCAAAGGCCAGCTCCTCTAGGGCACCTATGGCGCTTACACCTTCAACATCAAAGAACAAGGTTGACAAAAGGTTTACTTACTAACCATCTCGTATTCTTCCTCTTGTGAGCCAAACAGAATGCCTCCTAGCCCT
>PJEM01017698.1:0-20435 GCA_004023845.1 Helogale parvula
CTCACCCCACCTGCACCGTGTCCTCTCTGCACAAGCAAAAATAGCTCCCTGCCCTCCACGACATCTCTCTCCCCTGGTTCACTTCTCCGTGTTGTGTACCTGCTGAGTTCTGTGGTTCAGGTTGTACATATTGTTGTGTTAATTCTCGTATCGTTTTTCAGGTGGAGAGATGGTTTAGTGTTGATCTGGCTGCATTTCAGACACACACACACACACACACACACACACACACACACAAAACCCAACGTCCATGTTGTTCTGCCATCTTGGCTCCTCTCAGTCATACTCTAATTTTGTTTCAGAAGACTCAAAGAATGAGCTGGTCTTCTAATGATAAATAATGGGGAATTATTTCCTTCCAAGTTGTCAGTGGAAGAGCTGTTTTTCTTTATTATCTTAAGATGATTTTTTTTCTTCCCCCAGCATATACAAAATACACCAGTCTCCATGTCTGCTACAGATCTAGCAGAAACCTAGCCCTCCCACCAGCACCCAGCCAGGCATCTACTCAGACCACCCTGACAACACATCAAGTGTCAGCGCAACTTTTAATGTGTCAATATTCCAAGAAAGTTTCAGAAGAAGGAACTGTATTGAACAAAGGCAGGCCACCTAAAAATGTGAACCAAAAATCTGGGCTTACTTGGCTGGGTGAAAAACAAAGCTTTCTAGCTGCCATAGCCAAACCAGAAGCCTCTGAATTCAGCTATTTTAAAAACGCGAGAGGGGCGCCTGGGTGGCTCAGTCAGTTAAGCCTCCGACTTCAGCTCAGGTCAGATCTCACGTTCGTGGGTTCGAGCCCCGCGTCGGGCTCTGTGCTGACAGCTCAGAACCTGGAGCCTGCTTCCAGTTCTGTGTCTTTTCTCTCTCCGCCTCCCTCTCTCATGCTTTGTCTTTCTCTGTATCAAAAATAAATTTTGAAAAACATTTAAAAAATTTAAAAAAAAAAACGCGGGAAGCTCTCAAAGAGTGACAGGACGACACGAAAAATGGAGATGGATGCACGTTAACACTATCAATTGACACTCCAGACTTTGAAAAGTACAGGTTTCTGTCTAACCTTGTCTATAAACAACACTGCTCTTTTTTTTTGAGGGAGGGAGAGAGAGAGCACAAGTGAATAAAGGACAGAGACAGACGGACTGAGAGAGAGAAAGAGCGAGAGAGAGAGATGAGGGGCTTATCTGAAGTGGGGCTCTAGCTCACTTGATGTGTGACTCGGATTCTCTAACTGTGAGGTCATGATCTGAGCTGAAGTCAGATGCTAAGGACTTAGCCACCCAGGCACCCCTGCTCCTTTATTTCATGTGGCAACAAAGTGTATAAAGTATTCCCAAGTAATTGTCAGAACCATTTGGACTTGGATACCTGGCTCTTCTGTCACTATGCTTAGTGGCAGCATTTGTTCATAAAATTATGCCACAGACACATACTTGTTGAAAAGTCATAGAAAATTGGATAATACATCAGAATTCCAAGTTCTCATCTGCATTACAGGCCTTTTCCCCAAGTTTCGGGGACTGGGAATTAGAAAAGGCAATCCTATATCTGTCTATGATAATGGAACAAGGAAGGGTTCATTACCACTAGGCAAGCTATGAAAATACTCCAGTGAGAATGGAACAGCTCAGCCCCTGGGGGTCTCCAAAGTCATCAACTTCTACTTACAGCGACTTCCCAGCAGGGGGAGCCCATCCAATCATCAGTGGAAAATGTTGCTTTTATCTAAACCAAATGAGATAGATAATATCTAACTTAAATCTGCTTTTAAAAGGGAATTAATATTTCCCATCAGATGAATGAAACACATTTAATTGGGCTGATCTATTTCCAGGATTGTGGGACTGGTTTCATGAGGTGGAGGGAAATGTGATCTCTTCTGTTTATTCATCCTCTTGGGTTTTTTTCTCAAATATTTTGAGTATAAATGGCACACAGTGTTACCATAGTTTCAGGTGCACAACATAGTAACTTGTCAACTGTATATGCCATGCTGTGCTCACCACAAGTGTAGCTACCCCCTGTCACCCTATCTTGTTATTACAATACCATTGACTATATTCCCTATGTTGAGCTCATGATTCCTGTGACTACTTCCTTCCATACCTGGAAGCCTGTATCTCCCACCCTCTTTCACCCATGTTTTCATCCTCATTCTGGTCTATGCTTTTTTTATTCTTTGTCGATTTCTTATCGTTCAGTCCAAACAGGATTTCTCTCTCCACAGTCACCTGCTCAGCTAGTTAGTATGTAAAGTTCCAGGGGAGTTTCAGATGAATAAACTATGGGAGCCCAGGGAGGTCACCCCAAATGTGCCACATGGGATATTAACTTGAGTTGAAGCTACTTGGGACACAGCCGGTACAAGGACACCCAGGCTGTCATCTGTCCCTCCTGAAAGCAGGAAATGAGTGTCCCATATGAAAGGTCCCCTCCCTGTACTATGATGTAGAGACATCCTTATCAGCAGAGACAGAGCATCAAAGCTGAAAAAGCTGTAGAAACAAACCCTGTTACATTTTTGCTTATCTGCAGCTGCAGCCCAGATTCCACTTAGAATTCCAATTTAGGGGGCACCCCGGTGGCTCAGTCAGTTAAGCCTCCAACTTCAGCTCAGGTCATGATCTCACGGTTCGTGGGTTCGAGCCCCGCATCGAGCTCTGTGCTGACAGCTAATTCAGAGCCTGGAGCCTGCTTCTGATTCTGTGTCTCCCTATCTCTCTCACTCTCCCCTGTTCATGCTGTCTCTCTCTCTCTCTCTAAAATAAATAAAAACAGTAAAAAATAAATTAAAAAAGAATTCCAATTTAGAGGTCCCACACACCCCTTTTCCCTTTTTCCTCTCATTTCCTTCTGCCTTGGCCATTTCTTTGGGCTCAAATTCCTGACTGGACTTCCCTGCCTATGTCATAAAACATTGAGGGTTCTTTTTCCCTCTTGTTAATCTGTCTCATATCAATCAATTTCTTAAACCAGTTAGAAGAATTTTGGAGCAATGAAGATATTCCATTCTACAAAAGCACTGCATTTTTTACTATAAAGAAGTTTATGTATTAAACACAGAATCATACCTAAACAATGTAATAAATTTTATTTTAAAAGGTAAAACTTTTTGAAACCTTTGAAAGCATGAACGTTCCAGAGCACCTGGGTGACTCAGTCTGCTGAATACCCAACTTCAGCTCAGCTCATAATCTCATGGTTCCTGGGATCGAGCCCCACATTGGGCTCTGGGCTGACAGCACAGACCCTGGAGCCTGCTTGGGATTCTGTATCTCCCGCTCTTTCTGCCCCGCCCCCGCTCACACTCTACCTCTCTGCCTCTCTTTCTCAAAAATAAATTTAAAAATCTAAAACATGAACATTCAAAAATTATTAAGAAAGTTAACCACACAGCATTGATTACAGCAGAGATTAAAGAATAGTTTCATCACCAGTGTGAATGAATAGTCACAGAATCCAGTCACAGCTTGGATCTTCAGTGATTCAAGTGTCATACCCAACACAATAAGATGTGATCAACTTTACAATAGAATTCAGTTTCTGGAGCTTCTGTTGCCAGTCAAGGCCTTCTTCATCACCACCATCTCACACGATAGGAAAGCTGGCCATGGAGGCGATTCCACAGTGGTTGTTCCGGTCTCTGGCCATTTTTATGTAGCCATTCATGCCCCAGTCTCTGCCCCAGCTGCAAGAAGACAGGGTTTTCCCACTATTACAAACAATCAAACACATACATCTTTTTGAACAATAACATCCAATACTGAGCAGTGCACCAGACACCGGGACAGAGTCAGGAAGAATCGAGAGAGGTCGTTTGTCTTCAAGGTTGAGTTCTGACCCAGCATAGAATTCTATCCCAAGCCTTTCACAAAACTGCAACGTGACCAGGAAAAGAAAATTCTTGAGACCAGATATGTTACAGAACATTGAAAAAATTCCAATTTAGAAATACAGTGGTACCCAAACTATATCAGGACCCATAGCAAGCCTGAGGTGCTACCTTAATGTTGTCATCAAGACTATATCTGCGTTCCCCTCTAGGTGGGGTAAACACTGCTAGGATTTCAGAAATGTTCTCAAAAAAGATTCCTTTTTCAGATTCAAAAGCATATATTCCGAGATATTCATACCTGTTCTTGACAACCCAATATTTTTTGTTCTCTGATTCTTTTCCTTGAAGGCCATGGCCCATTATCAGAACACCGTGATTCAGGTCTCTACTGTTGCACTTTGGATCATAATAAATGCCTGGAAAGTAACATTCAGTGCCAGAGTGAGGATTCCCATGTGACGTGTGATAGTAACTCAGCCTATCAACCACAGTAAGGGAGGCATTACAAAATTCAGTTGTGATATGAATTCAGATGAGATTTAAAAGTCAAATATTTTTGTTTAGCCAGGGTGGGTATGTAGGCCCTCATCTAACACCAGGAGAAATACTAACTGTCACAACCTCTTCTGAAAATAATAGTCAAGGGGCATTAAAAAAACCACCTGCCACAGCCTTATTATTCTCCTTATAGGTGTCAGGCAAGGGAAACATCAGAGAACACAAAATTACTTGAGCTAAGGCTTCTTTCCAGTGTTATTTTCAGTAGAAAAAATTTTTAAAAATTTTCAAGGTAACATTTAGAAAACAGTAAGGTAAGCTATGCCAATCAAATTGTATAGCCATAAAAATATATTTGTGATGTCCTTAAACTTGAGAGGGTTTGGGTCAAGTCATAGCAAATGGAAACAGCAGACATAAATACTATGTGTACAGAATGTACAACTATGTTAAATCCACACACCCCCAAAATTCTTCATTGAATTCTACATACCAAAGTATCACACTTTCTGTTTATTAGGGTGGTTTTCCAAGTTTTCTGCCTAAATTTCTACATCAACAAATGCTTACCTCCTGAATAGAAGCGGAAGGTATCCAGGCTGGCGTCTATAGCAGCAGAGATGGACCCCATCTTGTTCAGTTCAGCAAGGAGGGCCTCCTCCCGCCGAGGGATGGTCTGAAAGGCAGTGATATTGGCAATAGAATGCTCGGGCCTGTATTTGCAGGGTCCATCCTTTGAACCGTGAAGGAAAAGAAACTTGATTACTACCATCCACCTCCTGGGAACATGACTTAAGACAGCTTAAAAGTGAAAGATTTCCAAGTCAAGTTTGCTGTGAAGCATCCCAGGAGATGATATGGTATTTGTTGTTTTGAAACTGAAAAGCTACTGGTGTGAGGGGTGCCTGGTGGCTCAGTCAGTTAAGCATTTAACTCTTGATTTGGGCTCGGATTGTGATCTCACAGTTGTGGGGTGAGAGCTGCATTGTGTTGTGCTCTGCGTGGAGCCTGAACTTGCTTGGGATTCTCTCTCTCCCTCTCTCTCTCTGCTCCTCCACCTCTCGTTCTCTCTCTCTCTCTCTTTCTGTCTCTCAAAGTTAATAAATAAATAAACTTTTTAAAGGGCAAAACTAACTGGTGTGTGGATTCAATGAAGCACTTGTGGTCTATCTGTCCATAAGACATTTTTCACTCTGGAGAAATCTGTACCCTATACAGAAAGGTATGCATGGTATCCGTGAGATGTAGAAATAAAAAAAAAAATAGCTAAGTGGTAACCATCTAAGGAGAGAACTGAGCCAGGCTAATACTGTTTCATGACCGTCCTGACAGTCTGTAGATAGAGAGTCTACAATTGAAAATGTGAATGTTAAATATGGTGTCTCTTTCTTCAAAAGCAATTAACTCAGAGCAGAGCTGGAATGACAAGTGAGGAACTCCACTCACTCTTGCAACATATGGATAAGATTCCTCTGTGTCCAGGCCTCTGTTGTTCCGAACATACTGGAAGGCATTAATCATGAGACCACCATTGCAGCCCTCATTGCCTTCAGCCCAAGAGCAGTCCAGGAGGTTCTGCACACTCAGGGGAATACGATCAGCAGTATACCGGAATATCTGTCCTTCAATGGCACCAACTGCACTAAAAGCCCAGCCAGAAGCACACCGACCCTGAAAACAAATTATAAAGGTCTCAGTCTACAAAACCAACAGCAAGACTGACAACAGTACATCGATCTGAAAACTCTTTAAACACATAGTAACAACAGGGCACCTGGATGGCCCAGTTGGTTAAGCTTCAGACTTCAGGTCGAGTCATGATCTCAGGGCTTGTGGGTCTGAGCCCTGCATTGGGCTCTGTGTTGACAGCTCAGAGCCTGAAACCTGCTTTGGATTCTGTGTCTCCCTCTCCCTCTGACCCTTTCCAACATATGCTCTCTCTCTCAGAAATAAATGAATGTTAAAAACAAAAACAAAAACAAACCATAACAACACCAATATTCCACAGCAGAAAACCATAGCAGAGAGCCCACTTTAATTTTTGCTTTCCCTTTAACGGGAAACCTGATCTGATGAGTAGTCACCCTGGATACTCACAGGAGTTACAGCAGGCATCTGTCTCCCCCTACCCACCGGTAGAGAGATACCAGTAGGGAAAGAGACGTTAAACACTTTCTTATTCTCATTCTTCTGGGGTTTAAGGCCAAGCATCATGTGCCTGAATTCTTCATTGGTCTTCAGGGAAAAGAAAATAGAATGTTGACAATCATGAGATTTGGGGGGAAGTACTGACAAAAAGAACAAAACATTCAGCAAATCCATGCCACACTCACCATGTCACCAAAGCCATTCATTTCCATATCGAAGTTGTGCTTCCCTTGATCATATTCCTGATTGTGCTGTATAATCATTTTCATGTTCTTCTCCCACACTGTTCTTCTGCATTCTTCAACCTAGAAGCAAACATACAACTTATGATTTTTACTTGTATTTAAAACCAACCGACCTGCTCCAAGTGGATGTGTGCTCAGGAGAGGAGGAGAAACCACAGCCAGCGGTGACCTGATGCCGCTGCGAGCTGTTCTCCAGCAGCCACATAGCAGGACATATGCCCCACACTGTGGGCAGTAACGGTGCTCTGCTTATAGCCTTGGTAAGAGTGGCCTGAAGATGATACTCTGTGCTATGATCTCCCACCATCACGGACGTTCTCTGCGAGTCCCCAGGATAGTTTAGACATTACTAACCACGCCATATTGTTTCCCGTATTTTTCCTTCCACCGGATCCATTCTTCATCTAACCTATGATCAAGCTCTATAGTAGCTGAGACTATTCCCAAGCAAAGGGCAGTCAGGAAGACAAAAGGATGCATGTTTCAAAACCTAGGAAACAAGAAGAAATGAGTATCTAATTAGACTGATCTGTCTAAAAACCCATCCTCTTTTCTTCTAAGATGCTAGAGTCACTATGATGGAGTAAAAACATTGAATTTATCCTCCCAAATAAATACACAAGGATTACACCGGCCCTACCAGGGGTGCTCACCTAATCGTGTAGCTGTGCAGATGCCCTCAGCAGGTGTAGCCCCTGGACTCTCTGATACTGGACAGTGGCTCCGAAGCCACCCATTTAAAGCCCTAGGGTTTGGCCTGATTGGCCCTGTCCATACCGCCCACTACACTGTAATCTTCCCAGATCTGTTTTTGTTTCCCAAGCTGATGACTTCTGTTCTGATGTTTTCTCCATGATAATTGCTGTTCTTTACAGGAGAAAAACTTGTTGACAATAGTTTGGGCTCACCTCCCTTTCAAATGATCCTTAATTGGTTTGACTAAAACCATAGAGCAGTCAAGGTGGTCCAGTTAAGGGTCCAAAAGAAAAAGTTCATACTTATTCAACAAAGAAAACTATGTCCAACTTCCATTTAGTCGATGGCGTCATAAGATGTGAAAAAAGTGTGTATTGAAGGCACACTGAAATACATTTAGTGATGATTTAGTGATCTGTGTCCCTGCATGTCAAATCCAAGAACAAGGAGCTGGGAAGAGCTTGCGACGCCCCCCATTCCATTCTCAGAGGCCACGTATCAAAGATTCAAGGCGCTGGTGGGATGGAGCCTGGTTAACCAGCCTTCCATAGGCAGAGGACGGAAGAACCGCTGGCATCTCCAGCCTGTGAGCTGAGAACCCCTTTCTTCTCAGCTTCTCGTTCCCTCCTGACTGCGTTCCCAGGTTAGCTGCTTGGGCCTGTCTCAGGGGGAACCCAGGGGTGCTGTCCGTGTCCAGCATCCCCCAAAGCACACTGTACAGGTCTGGCCCTGCTTGGGGAAATGGGCTTCAGCAACTGGAAGGCAGAGTGTTGAACACATCAAAAGGAGAAAAGCCATATGATTATTTTAATAGGTGCTTTTTAAAAATAAGAAGAAAGCATGCTGTTTTAAGTCAGTGGGAGGAGAATGGTGAATAATTAGCTAGTCATCTGGGGGAAAATATAAGTGGATTCCTAAAATGTACTACTGATGGGTTCCAGAACTAAACATAAAAAACCAATGTATGAAAGTATTATAAAAGTTCAAATGGAATACATTGATGACCTTACATGGGACCAAAAAGACACCAACAACAAGGTGTAAAGGAAAGATAGGTGTGATGACGTCAAATGGAAATTACCCCCCACAATCAAAGTTAAAAGATACTCCTGTGGAGAAAAAGTTTGTAACATGTAACATAAGATGCAAATCAAGGATTATTCCTATTAAGGGGGAAAGTATTAATCACTCTCAGAGAAATAAACTAAGGATGTAAAAGTACAGTTTGTGAAGAGAAAATACAAATAGTGGATGAAGCCATGGGAAGACAGTGAGCCTCCCTGGGGATGCGGAAATGAGAAGGACATGGCACACGCGTTCTCACTTAGCAGATCCACAATAAACAGCAGCGTCAGACCCTCTCATGTGTCCTGCGGTGCTGGGACACGGCCCTGTTCTCCCTGCTATAGAGACAAATCACAGATCATGGGACAGCCACGGGATGGCAATGTGGCAGTTCTGTGAACATTGAGAGTTTAGATAAGTAGGCCCTCTGACCTGAGGGCCAGCAGGGAAACTTAGATGAGCGTTTCTAAAGTTACATATTGTCTGTAAGAGTAGAAAAATGGGAAGGATTGAAGTGTCCAGAAGTAAGGAGACGATTGACTGTGGGAAGCTCTGCAGTGGTTTGAGAAAGTTTGGTATTACTTAGAAACCTGCTCCAGCTTTTATGAGCATGGAAACAAATCCCGTGTCTAGTTCAAGGGACATGGTAATAGACAAATGTGGAAAGAAATAAATATATTGACACCATGCTAATGCCTTTTGCTTCCACCTAACCTGATGTCAATTAACGCTGTCTTTACTCTCTGGCTTCACATCCATGTAATGAAATCTAACCACCTTCTATTTCTTCTCTTCCTCCTTCTCCTCTTCCTCCTCCTCCTCCTCCTCCATGTTCTCCTCCTCCTCCTCCTTCTTTTTCCTCTTTCTCTTCTTCTTTCAAAAAAGGGATAAAGGCATGAGAAAGATATGCAGGGGAGTAGAAATTGGTGGGTGGGTCTATAAATGGGTCTGTGTATCAGTCTTAGTTCCCCAGAGAAACAGAACAGAATGTAAGCCCTCTAAACCCCCCCCCACACACACACACAGTGTCACAGTCTTGATGCAGAATTCTTTCTCCCCCCAGAAACCACAGTTTTGTTCCTAAGACTTTCAACTCTTGGGTGAGGCTCAGGAGTTCAGGACATGCTCTCCAAAAATAAGCCACTGTGACATTGATTATTTTCAGCTGAAGAAACTTCAGATGCAGCAGATGCAAAAAGAGCTCTCTGACATCCCTTCCAGAGGCAGCTAATAAAATTTCCCTGAGAAAGGTTGCAGCAAGAGACCGTATGGTCACAAGAGCCTGGGAGTTAACACTGAATGCATCTACGTAAACACAATTCCTAAGTAATTCTCATCATCCACGACTTTTGTCCCCAAAGTATCTCCTTGTCACTTCCCCACAACTCACTGCACTTTGTCCATCATTTCTTTACAGATTTATTAATACTTCCTCTAAAGGTATAGAAGCTTCCAGTTGTGGTCATCCCCTGGGGTATTCAATCCTATTGGGAAGGCTCCCATGTCAATACAAAATGTTAATACAACATAGATGCTTCCCCCGAAGAATTTGCCTGATGTCAGTTTAATTCTCTTGTTAGGCCAGAGATCTTAAGAGCACAGGAAAACATTCTTCAGTCAAGTGTGCTCAGGCATGGGTTCTGCGTCCTGTCTGGGAACTCGTTCGCCACTCCCAATCTCCTCCACCTGATTTGTGTGCATTCATGTTGCAAAAGGGAACTGATTTGTCAATGCCCCATGATTTGCATAGTGCAGCCTCAGTGAGCCCTTGAATCGGAGCAAGCAGTCTGGGCAATAATCCAACACAGGCTATGCCAAATGGTGTTACCAGAAAGGTCAGGCTTGGTGCCAACAATCACCTGGACAGGAGGAGATCCCATCCCAGGCGCATGAGACTTGGGTTGCCTTGAGGTGAAATGTGGGCCCCACAGCCCCCTCCTCCAGGCACCTTACAGCAGTGTAAACAGCACACAAATGTTTGCAGGGGACAGACAGGAAATACGCAGCTGCAGGGAAGATGCACAGCCTGCTGCACCCCTGCTTGCTCAGAGCTCATGATGCAGACAGGGGTGGAAACAGAAGGTCCGGGCTGGCTGGTCACACTCACAGGACAGCACCAGGGAGCTGGACCCCAGGGGCTCAGCACTGCCCTCTGAGACTGCACACCGCCAGGGCGCCCAGCTTGGTCCTTGTTCTTTTTCCAGGAGGGGGCGAGACAGCTTCCCACCCTCACCTGCTCACTGGGAAGTTTTTCCTGAGTTGTTTTCTACTCTGGTGAAATATGCATAACCAAACTGACCCCTTTCACCATTTTCATTTAGTGCATTCACACTGTTTGCCATCTCACCGCCCTCCATCTCCAGAACATTCCTCATCTCAAACTGAACTCTGTCCCCATGAAACCCTAACACCCCAGTCCCCTTTCCTCTCAGCCCCTCAATTTTGACTGTGATGAGGATAATATTTTTGGAAGGTTTATGTTCACTTTTTATTCACATTTGTATATGCAACCCGCCCTTGATTCACCTGAAACATTCATTGCCTTGGGAAGTGTGGTAAAGGAGAAATGAAAATAAAGTTCAAATGTTCAGGATTTACCTTGCAAATCCAGATCTTTAAGCTTCTGGCTTTCCATAATAAGTCAGGCTTTATAGACAGATACACTGTCCTTCCAAATGCCGGACGCTCAGGAGAAGCTGGGTGGCACCTAGGACACCCTGACTCACAATCACCTTGTCTTCCACTGTGCGTGTTTTCAAGAGAGAAGGAATCCGCAAGCAGCATGGTGACTGTCTTAACGAATGTTTCCGTGGCTGTCGTGGACGAGGAACGCAGGCTTCTATGTATCGTGGAAGGAAGGACAGAAATGGAAGTTCACGTGCGAATCTGAGCACTCTTATGAATTAAAACCGACTCTTCTCATTCTCCAACCCTGAGTCTATGGAACAGAGAGCAACTGGTCCTTGCATTTTATGACAGGGCCATGGTCTGATATGTGTGTGACCCCAGGTTTCCTCCTAAAGCTGAGATCTGTGAGCACATTTCAAGACTGGCAAAAATCACTGTGCTTCCCAAAGTGAGGCCCAGCCTGAAGACCATGGGGTGAGTTGTACAGTGTCAGGGGATGGGATCCAGGTGGCCATGACCTATTTCATGTTAAAGGGCCTAAGGGGCTTTTTTTGCTTTTCTATGCACAGAGAAAATGCTTCTAGACAAACAAAACAACAATAAATCTGAAAGCCACATTGAGCACAGCAATGTGGTCACTAGTCTTGTGAAATGGAGAAGAAATAGGACTATGTGGTAATTTTGTTCTAAGATTAGATTTTTCTTTTGAAAAAAATCAATAATTCTAGAACTCTGACGTTCCCAGATTTTCTTCTAAACGTTTGTTTTCTTTCTTTTTCTTTTCATTGTCCGTACAATGTGTCAAAACTATTTTACCATGACTGGCGACAGCCCTGGGTACCTGTTGCTATTTCTTTTTTTATGTTTTTAAATTTTTTTTTTTTTATTTTTGAGAGACAGAGAGAGACAGTGTGAGCAGGGGAGGGTCAGAGAGAGAGGGCGACACAGAATCTGAAGCAGGCTCCAGGCTCTGTGCTGTCACAGGGCTCGAACCCACAAACCGTGAGATCATGACCTGAGCTGAAGCCGACACGTAAGGACTAAGGCGCCCAGGCGCCCCAGCTGTTGCTGTTTCTAAGTGGTCGTGCTTTGTGTAACAGTGTCAGTCCCCAAGTTCTTTGTGAAATTCACACAGTGTGGGAACCTCTGGCACACAGTAATGCTGCTCAGGTTCAGGAGTCAGTAAATGGGAAGCACATCTACATTAAAAACAGTCTCATACTATACACTTTGGGAACAGTGATAGTAAAGCTTATTTTTATTTATTTTCAGGACAGTGTTTTGCCAAAAGGATGAATGGAAGCTAATCAAGCCGGAAGTCCACCCTTGTCCAGGTTATCGGGTATAAATTAGGTGTCACTAGGAGAAACAATCGGATAAGGCCACAAGTCAGAACATTCTAGAAAACAACCAGTTATTGAATGTTGGCCCTGGAGCTGGGTGTTCTGTACACAGAATGGTCTTTCGTGGCATCCTTACTATTGCCACCTCACCACCGTCCATATCCAGAACATTCCAGATGACCAGCCCCTGTTGGCTGATGATGTCCCCCAGTCCTTTCTCAATGGGAGGGCAGGAAGGGCCCGGGCTGGTTGGCAGGCTCCCAGGCACAGAGATGTGAGGAGGCTGGAGAATTGGGAACCTGGGCCGGGTGACAGGGGAGCCTCACAGGGAAAAGAGCTCAGAGCACTATTGAGGGTGCGTTCTCAGTGATGGGATCCCACAGAGGAACTCAGCCCCTCAGTCTAGATGGAGAAGGACGTGGACCCCCACAGACTGGTTAATAGTGTTGTGAATTGAATGAGCATTCGAATGAATCCATAGATGAGAAATCTCCATGTGTCTGAAGATTCTAAAGCTTAATATTTGAGTGAAAAATATCTAACTTGATAGAGATTTTCCAGATTTGAAAAAAAAATTTTGGAGGAGGAGGAACCAAGATGGCAGAGAGGAAGGGAGCTCTGTAAACTTTATCTGCCCCATCTATCAAACTGAGAAGAGCATTACTTTCATCTGCAAGAGTGGAAGGAGAAAATACAGACTCCAAAAAGAAGACAACCTCAAAGATGTCTGAGTGAGTGAGTGAGAACTGGGGAGATTGGAAAACAGACCAGCCTGAGAGGGGCAGGGGAGGTGGGAGCCCAGCCCAACACAGGGAAATGTGTGGAGCCCCTGAGAGACAAAGGGAAGAGAAAGAGAAACTGAACACGCTCATAGTACTGTCTCTAGAGAAGAGATAAAGAACATTTAACCCCACACAAAATATCTCATTCCATATATAACCACTGGGTGGCGAATCCCAAACCCGGGTGGCACAAGGGAAAAAACAGCCTCCACCCCTGCGCCATCCTGTCAGGGAGTCAGTGGCAGCAGCACCAGGGACCCACGAGCACTGCAGCTGAAAGAGTAGGCAACTCTTTTCGGCAGCGCCTGGCGCCTCAGGCAGTGGCAGCTCGAATCCTGGCCGGCGCCAAGAGAAATGGCTCCCTCCCCCTACGTAATCACAATCCCTGCCGGGGGCTGGGAGTTGGCGGCAGTGTCTGTGAGGGCATACACTTTGCCTCCTGCAGCGCTTTATGCCTCCGGCAGTGGCAGCACAAATCCCTGCAGGCGCCAAGAGAAACTACTCCCTCCCCCTACGAGATCCTGGCTAAGAAGTCAGCCACCAGAGCAAGTACATCTCATCTGTGGTAGCATAAAAGTACATGGACTAGGATTTTGAACAAGGCAGGCCTGGAAAATACAGCTTGGCCCAGCTGCGGCACAATCAGATCAGACTGGTTAGTATGGCTTGTAGTGCTTAGGTTCAGCAGAAATTGGGGTACCACCATTCATCCTCTGCAACCAACACAGCAGGGCCTCTGAGAGCAGCTCCCAAGACCTACCACACCAAACCATGCCTATCCATGAGGGGGAGCTGCTGCTTTCTTTTTTTTAGCTTATTTTTTTATTATTATGACCTTTTCTACTTAAATTTTTTTTAAATTTTTACTCCTAATTTTCCTTTCTCCTTTTTTTCCCCTTCCTTTTGGCATCCAGATATATTCTCCCATATCTCATCCTTATCTCTCCCCTCAACTGGATATACACTTTTAGACTGTCCATTGTCCTTTGTTGTCTCTGCCCCACTTTATTTTTTTTTCTTCTCTTCTTTTCTTCTCTTTCCTTTCCATTTCCTTTTCTTCCTTTCCCCCTATTAATTATTTTGTTTGTTTCATTTGTATGTGTGTTTGCATGCTTCTGTTTCCTCTGTGTTTTTCTGTCTGTTTTCCTTCTCAGGGCTACCCCAAGAAACAAGCCAAAGTGCACATTACAACGATCCCAAATATCGCTGAGTAGGGAAATAAAATAATCAAAGGCACAACAAGAGAAACTGAGAGACACCATTAAAAGAATATTTCCTGAAACTACAGACCCCGGACAGTCAATAAGCCTCCTTTAACAGAGAAATACTAAGAGGTGCACAGTGCACAATGAGCTTTTAAAACTGACGAGAGACAGAAAACTAGCCAAAATGACTAAACGAAGGAGCTCTCCCCTGAAGAATCTCCAGGAAGTAGTCACAGCCCCAGAACTGCTCAAAACAGACCTAAACAACATACCTGAACACGAATTTTAAAAACTTGACATAAAATTAATCCCTGGGGTTGAAAAAAGCATCAGAGAAGCAACTTAAAGAATGACTAGGAACTTCGAAAATAGGTGTGACGAGATTTAAAAAAGGCTATAAATGCGGTGAATAATAAAATGGAGGCAGCCGCCTCAAGAATTGAAGACGCAGAGAGAAGAATAGGTGAATTAGAAGATATAGTTACAGCAAAAGAGGAAGCTGAAAAAAAAATTGATCCAGGAGCAGGAAAGGAGAATTCGAGACCTGAGTGATACAATCAAATGGAACAATATCCATGTCATAGGAATTCTGGAAGAGGAAGAAAGAGAGAAAGGTGCTAAAGTGATACTAGACCAAATTATAACTGAGAATTTCCCAAATCTGGGGAAAGAAATAGACATTCAAATCCAAGAGACACAAAGAACCCCCTTAAGATGTAATTTGAATCGACATTTGGCTTGACATATCATAATGACACTGGCAAAATATAAAGATAAAGAGAGAATTCTGAAAGCAGCTAGGAATAAAAGGGCTCTAATGTACAAAGGGAAACCTATCAGAGTGGTTACAGACCTATCTAATGAAACTTGGCAGGTTGGGAAGGAATGGAAGGAAATCTTCAATGTGATGAACAGAAAAAACATGCAGCCAAGAATCCTTTATCCAACAAGCCTGTCATTCAAAATAGAAGGAGAAATAAAGGTGTTCCCAAATAAACAAAAATTGAGAGAATTCATGACCACCAAACCAGCCTTACAAGAAATCCTAAGAGGGACTCTATGAGGGAAATGTTGCAAGGAATACAAGGTACCAGAGACACCACTGTAAACATGAATTCTACGGAGAACACAATGACTCTTAACCCATATTTTTCAGTAATAACACTGAATGTAAATGGAATGAATGCTCCAACCAAATGACACAGGGTAACAGAATGGAAAAGAAACCAAATCCATCTATTTGCTGTCTACAAGAGTCTCATTTTTAACCAGAAGACATCTTCAGGTTGAAAGTAACGGTATGGAGAAATATCTATCATGCGACTGGAAGCCAATAGAAAGCCGGAGTAGCCATACTTATATGAGACAAACTGGACGTTACAGTAAAGGCAGTAACAAGAGATGAAGAAGGACATAATATAATAATTACAGGTTCTCTCCATCAGGAAGAGCTAAAATTATAAACATCTATGCACCAAATTCGGGAGGGCCCAAATACATAAAACAATTAATCACAGACTACAACAATCTTACTGATAAGAATGTGCTAATTGCAGGGGACTTTAATACTCCACTAACAGCAATGGATAGATCAACCAGACAGAAAATCACTGAAGAAACAATGGACGTGAACGACACACTGGAACAGATGGAATTGATAGATATATTTAGAACTCTGCAACCTGAAGTTAGCATATTCACCATCTTTTCAAGGGCACATAACACATTCTCCAAGATAGATCACATTCTGGACATAAAGCAGCCCTCCATAAGTATAAACGAATTGAGATCATACCATGCACACTTTCAGATCACAATGCTATGAAACTTGAAATTAACCAAAGGAAAAATTCCAGAAAACCCTCAAAAAAGTGGAGGTTAAAAACCACCCTACTAAAGAATGATTGGGCTAATCAGGCAATTAGAAAAGAAATTTAAAAATATATGGAAACAAATGAAAATGAAAATACAACAATCCAAACTCTCTGGGATGCAGCAAAGGCAGTCCTAAGAGGAAAGTATATTGCAGTCCAGGCCTATTTCAACAAACTAGAAAAAGCACAAATTCAAAATCTAACGAAGCACCTACTGAAACTAGAAGGGAGGCAGCAAGAGCACCCTAAACCCAGAAGAAGAAAAGAAATAATAAAGATCAGGGCAGAAATAAACAATATAGAATCCAAAAAAAACCAGTGGAGCAGATCAAAGGAACCAAAAGGTGGTTCTTTGAAAAATAAACAAAATTGATAAACCTCTAGCCAGGCTCCTTAGAAAGAAAAGAGAGAGCACCCAGATAGACAAAATCATGAATGAAAATTGATCTATTACAAACAATTCCTTAAATATACAAGCAATCATTAGAGATTACTATGAAAAACTATATGCCAACAAACTGGACAACTAGAAGAAATGGACAAATTCCTAAATGCACATGCACTTACAAAATTCAAACGGGAAGAGATAAAAAGCATGAATAGACCGATAACCAGTGAAGAAATTGAATCCGTTATCAAAAATCTACCAATGAATAAGAGCCCAGGGCCAGATGGCTTCCCAGGGAATTCTACCAGATATTTAAAGCAGAGCTAATACCCATTCTTCTCAAACTAGTCCAAAAAATAGAAATAGAAGGAAAACTTCCAAACCCATTCTACGAAGCCAGCATCACCTTGATACCCAAACCAGGCAGAGACCCAGCAAAAGAAGAAAACTACAGACCAATATCCTTAATGAATACAGATACAAAATTGCTCAACAAGATACTGGTAAATTGAATTCAACAGCATAAAAAAAATTATCCACCATGATCAAGTGGAATTCCTTCCTGTGTTACAGGGCTGGTTCAATATTCACAAATCCATAAATGTGATACATCACATTAACAAAAGAAAAGATAAAAACTATATGATCCTGTCAATAGATGCAGAAAAAGCATTTGACAAAATACAGCACCCTTTATTAATAAATACCCTTGAGAAAGTTGGAATAGAAGGAACTTATTTAAACATTATAAAGCAGTTTATGAAAAGCCCACAGCTAACATAGTCCTCAATGGGGAAAATCTGAGAGCTCTCCCCCTGAGATCAGGAACAGGACAGGGGTGTCCACTCTTACCACTGTTGTTTAACATATTGCTGGAAATTCTATCAGCAATCAGACAACAAAAGGAAATAAAAGGTATCAGAATTGGCAAAGAAGTCAAACTTTCACTTTTCGCAGATGACATGATACTCTACATGGAAAACCTGGCAGATTCTACCAGAAGCCTTCTAGAACTGATCAATGTATTCAGTAAAGTTGCAGGGTACAAAATCAATGCACAGAAATCAGTTGCATTCCTATACACCAATAATGAAGCCGCAGAAAGAGAAATCAAGAAACTAATCCCATTCACAATTGCATGAAAAACCATAAAATACCTAGGAGAAAACCTCACCAAGACTGTAAAAGACCTATATGTTGAAAACGATAGAAAACTTATGACGGAGATTGAAGAAGACACTAAGAAATGGAAAAACATTCCATGGTCATGGATCAGAAGAATAAACATTGTGAAAATGTCATTACTACCCAAAGCAATCTACACATTCAATGCAATCTCCATGAAAATTGCACCAGCGTTCTTCTCAAAGCTAGAACAAGCTATCCTCAAATTCGTATGGAACCACATAAGACCCCAAATAGACAAAGTAATATTCAAGAAGAAAACCAAAATGGGAGACATCACAATCCCAGACTTTAGCCTCTACTACAAAGCTGTCATCAACAAGACAGAATGGTATTGGCACAAAAACAGACACATAGACCAATGGAATAGAATAGAGAACCCAGAACTGGGCCCACAAATGTATGGCCAATTATTTTTGACAAAGCAGGAAAGAGTATCCAATGGAAAAAAGACTGCCTCTTTAGCAGGTGGTGCTGGGAGAACTGGACAGCAACATGCAGAAGAATGAATCTAGACCACTTTCTTAACCCATACACAAAAATTAACTCACAATGGCTGAAGGACCTGAATGTGAGACTGTAAACCATCAAAACCCTCGAAGAGAATGTAGGAAACAACCTCCTTGACCTCAATCGCAGCAATTTCCTACTCGACACATCCCCAAAGGCAAGGGAATCAAGAACAAAAATGAACTATTGGGACCTCCTCAAGATAAAAAGCTTCTGCACTGCAAAGGAGACAACAAAGAAAACTAATAGGCAACCATCAGAATGGGAAAAGATAGTTGTAAATGACATATCAGATAAATGGCTAGTATTCAAACTCTACAAGGAACTCACCAAACTCCACACCCAAAAAACAAAGAACACAGTGAAGAAATGGGCAGAAGACATAAACAGACACTTCTCCAAAGAGGACATCCAGATGGCCAACAGGCACATGAAATGATGCTCAACATCACTCATCATCAGGGAAATACAAATCAAAACCAAACTGCGATACCACCTCACGCCAGTCAGAGTGGCTAAAATGAACAAATCAAGAGACTATAGATGCTGGTGAGGATGTGGAGAGACGGGCATCCTCCTACACTGTTGGTGGCAATGTAAACTGGTACAGCCGCTCTGGAAAACAGTGCAGAGGTTCCTCAAAAAACTATCCATAGAACTCCCCTCTGATTCAGCAATAGCACTGCTAGGAATTTACACAAGGGATATAGAAGTGCTGATGCACAGGGGCATATGTACCCCAATGTTCATAGCACACTTTCAACAATAGCCAAATCATGGAAAGAGCCTAAATGTCCATCACCTAATGAATGGATCAAGAAGGTGTGGTGTATATGTATATACACCCATACAATGGAGTATTACATGGCAATGAGAAAGAACAAAATCTGGCCATTTGTAGCAAAGTGGCTGGACCTCGAGGGTGTCTGCTAAGTGAAATAAGTCAGGCAGAGAAAAACAGATACCGTATGTTTGCACTCATAGGTCTAACAGGAGAACAGGAGAAACCTAATGGAGGACCATGGGAAGGGGAAGAGAGAAAGAGAGTTGGGGAGAGAGAGGGATGCAAAACCCGAGAGACTATTGAATACTGAAAACGAACCGAGGGTTGTAGGGGGAGTTGGAGGGGGAAAAGAGGTGTTGGTAATGGAGGGGGCACTTGTGGGGAAGATCCCTGGGTGTTATATGGAAACCAATTTGACAATAAACTGTTTTTTAAAATTTCTTTAAACTTCACCCATATGGGTTTGAAGCTAAAGATTTTCTAAACTACTAATAACTATTATATTGACCATTTTTGTCTCTCATGGTGGTAGGAAAATTTAATTTTTTTTCCATTCCGGCTAAAATGTGAGATTATAAAATCTGTGTTATGTGTAAAACAGTATTACAAAGTATGTCAATAGTTATTAATATTTCATATTTTTATAGGAAAAGCCTCAGGATGGTCTCTCAGTCCCCCTGAATGTGGGAAATGGGCACTCATAGGTGAATCGGTGAGGGTCAAGGCTCTTGGCCAAGATCAAGTCTTTAGGGCCAGAGAATCCTTTGTCTCATGAAACAAACATACATGTACGCCCATGGTAACACAAACTCATATATATATGTATATGTATCTATACACATACATACACACGCACACATACACTTAGGCCCAGGCACACATACAGTTACACATATGCACACGCGCACATGTATCCTTGTGCACATGGATGCACCCACACTTTCACAGTATAAACATATACGTGTACACTCATAATACACACATGGTCACACACTATATTATACTGTCAATACTTAGCACAGGAGAATACCCAGCCCCCAAGTGTGTGCAGGTGGCCCGACACTTAGTCTGAATTATAATAACTGAATGCAAAATTCTGCTAAAAACTCTTAAACCCTTTGTTTCAGGTCACAGAGAGAATGGTTAATCAAGCCCCCAGAAGTCTCATTAGTTGTAAAATTCAGTGATTTCAGGGGGACAAGGCACATCATCTACGGAGAGCTAGACTCAGGCCCTCTCACAGCCTTGG
>PJEM01017699.1:0-21009 GCA_004023845.1 Helogale parvula
TCACTGGATTATTCATTTCTCAGATGTGGAGTTTGGCTGAACTGAGTCACATGCGAGAAGCCCGCTGCCCGGGGACAGCTCTGGTAGCTCCCGCGCCCTGGCCTCAGCCGGCTCTGTCCGTTGTCCTCTATAAGCCACGTGGCCATCCGGTCTGAAAGCCCGGCTCGGAGAGGGGGGAGACGCTGGAGAATGCAGTTGTTATGTTCGCGGGCTTCGTGTCTTCGGGCTCAGAGAAGTAACAGATGATACAGTCCCTGACTCCCTTCCAAGTGCTCCTTATATGGAGGGAGACTCCTCTCACAGCCATGTCACGTGGCTGTCCCCCTCCAGGGACACGCCTCTGGGGGGTGCCTAATGTTACCTCGAGAGTATGGTGTTAGCAGATCCGTTAGCGTGTGGGCCCTCCGCAGTTAGGCAGCTACCGTCGTGTCTGTGAACTTGTGATCTTTGACCAAGTGTCTTGGGCTTTTTCACCCTCTTCTGCCACCTCTGGGTACCGTGGACCATGTAAATATTTAATCAAATTGTGCTGCATGGGAATTGCAGGTACGAATGACGTCATCGCCTCCATAAGAAAAACCATACTGACCTTGATCTTGCGGCCACCCCTCCATCCTCCAGACCCACGCACGCTGCCCTCCTACCACACACATGCGCACGCACACACACGCATGCACGCACACCGTCTGGAGAGCGCCAGCTGCGAGTCCTCTCAGGGAGGAAACTGCGGAGAAACTGGATGTGTAAACACCACCGGGTTCTCGGAGCCCTCTCTGAGGCGCACCTTCCCAGGGGCTGGCGAAGCAGACAGCTTGGCCTACTCAGGCGTGCACGTCCATAGATACCTTGTCCTCAGGCCAGCTTCTAAATTAACTGCAGTTGTGGGGGGGGAAATGCAAGGAATTATTAACTATAAACAATGACACATCACCAGAACCAACGGGCAGGGCTTAAAGGGGAGAGTCGTGCTTTCTTCTAAAATCACATCTGGTGTTCTGGCAGACCTCTAGCTCAGCCGCTTCAGGGTCTTGCCTGGAACAGATCCGAGTCCTTGCCTCTCTGTCTCGGTGCTCCTGGCTTTGTCCCCCGGCCGCGTGTGCGAGACAGGAAAATGTCCACGTGGGCGCTGGGGGTGGGGGCGTGACCGCAAGGTCAGGGAGTCGTAGGTTGTTCTTGTCCGGAGATGCTTTGAAAACAGGTTGGAAATGATTTCCCGAGAGATTTAGATGCCTTGAAAGAGACATGATCTATTTTATTTACAACAGTCTTGCGGGCCAAGCAATCCATCAATAACTGTTTATGGAGAACAGCTAAGACCTAAAACTAAAACCGAGTATTGTCTATGTGTTCCAAACTGGCTTAGGATACGGTTCCTAGAGGCGAGGAGCGGGGGACCCGGCCACGGCTGGTGCGGGATGGGGTCCAGCCCTGGCACGTCCTGCAGGCTGTATCGCTCTGGGCAACTTATCCCACACTTGAAGTCTGGTTTCCTCATCTGTGAAATGGGGATAGCAGCTCCTGCCTCAGGGGCTGCGAAAGAGGAAATGAGGAGGTCCCCAAGGGGCCTGGCACAGGCAAGTTCTTCGTGAAGATGGGTTACTGCCGTTATCTGTAAAATAACGCCCCGAGGCACCACGGGGCACGAGCTATGTGGCACAGTCCATAAACTCAGGGAAGCTCGAGAGCCCCGCTGGGCAGGGATCAGGGCAGCCCTGAGGCTCTGAAGGAAGACGTTCGCGGAGGAAAATGCTGAGCAGGATCCACTGTTCTAAAGGTCTGGTCAAGAGCCCGGACATTAAACATCCCAAGCAGGACCCTCACTCTTCTTGGGCTTGGTTTCTTCCAGTCTTGGCCAGATAAAGGCTGGGGTTCGGGGCCGTCTGCTTCCATTCTGCAGGCCTGCCTTCCATCCTGGACCCGCCTCGCGCTGAGTGACTCCTGGCGAGAGGGTCTTGTCGCCGTGCTCCCGGGTGAGGCTACGGAGCACCTCCAGTGAGCTGAGAGCAAGATACGGGACAGAGAACCGAGAACCACCGCCTTTCCTGCCAGGCGAGGTCGAGCTGGGAAGGCCAAAGGCAGACTGGGGGCACTACAGGGCCATGCGCTACGGTTGGAATTCATTCGATGCACCCATCCCCACCATGTGGCTGGCCTTGGCCCAAACCTGGGGGGAAATGCAAGCAGACCCTTCCTGGAGCTCCCAGAGCTGTATTAAGTCCTGAATGAAGGGCTGGCCAAGGCTCATGGTGCACGGGAGTTGTGGAGAGTCAGAGAAGGCTGCGTCCGGATAATCCCTGTGCGACCTGGTTACTGAACATCCGCTGCCACGGACGGTGCACCTGCCGAAGGACATGAAAACCAATCAGAGTTCAGCGCTCTGGTTCTCACGTCTCGGTATCGTTCAGTTACGTCTCGCTGTAGCTGTTGACTCCTGGCGTTCTCCACTGGACCTTGGATCGAGCTGTGTCTTTCTTACTTGGAGTCCCCACTGCCCGGCCCCCCGGGGCGAGCACACGGCAGGCCCCCAGCTCGCGTCTGTTGAGTTCAGTGATGCCGAGTCCACGGCTCCGGGGCTTGCAGTCCTGCAGTGCCGTCCGCACTGGTCCTCAGGCTCACAGGCCATGAGGGACGGTCATGGGAGCTGGGGAGGGCTGAGCTGGCTCCACAGGCGGGGCGACTCTTGACAGGGTTAGAGATGGGACTGGAGCCTCAGGGGGCAGAGACAAGCATCCCAGGGAAAGGGAAGGACACAGAAAGGGGCACAGGGCGCTTGGGAAGCCGCAAGTTGAGGTCTGCTGGCGTGAGTGGGAGGAGGCCCGGGATGACCGCAGAGCAGGTGCGGCCGGGGAGGTGCTCCGTCACCTGTCATCCTCACGTCCTCCCAGCCGTGACCATCATCATAAAAATAACAGGCCAGTACCTGCCACCGCCTGGGCACTGCACACGTGCAAGGAACCCGATGTGACCTGAGTCACTCCTCAGGCCCCAGGCTCTGTGGGGAGCACCCCGAGGTAAGGGGCAGTTAAGGATGTTTCCCAGAAGCTCAGTGTGGCAGAGAGAGGACTCAGACCCTGGTGTGTAGCTGCAGAGCCCACATCCTGCCTCTCCTTGACCTTCCCTTCCCGAGATCACAGTCACCTCGTGTTTCCCCACTTGCTCCCGGCCGCGGCCCCCGCCCCAGACGCAGGGTGCCTGCAGCCCAGCGAGCTCTCCGGTTGGGGAGCAGTGTGACTGCCCCCGCCCCAGCTCGGGAAGATGCTCTGTGTCCCCGAGACCTCCTGCCCGCTCTCTCTGCCCCCTGCCGCAGGACCTTTGTCGTCTTGCTCCCAAAGCCCTCGGCTGTCTTCTGCTCACACAGCCCTTCTGAGCATCTTCCCACAGCGGCTGCTACTGTGCCCACTGTGAGGGCAACCACATCCGCAGAGCGCGGCCACCCAGAGCCCAGGGCCACCCTGGCAAGCAGAGTGCCTGTCCCCACCCTCGGTGCCTGCCGGCCGCCACACACACTGCTGAGGTCTCCACCTGAAGCTCCCCTGGGCTCAGGAGGCACTTTATGGGACCACCTGGGGGCCTGTTCCCTGTTACCCTCCGTGTCTGCCCTGGGAACCTCATTGCTCCCCACCCACCGTGAACTCCGCCCCCCATCCCTACACACAGGAAGGAGGGGCTGGGGGCTGGGGTCCCCTCTCCCAGTCCAGCCTCAATAGAGGCCACCTTGCCTCCACTGGCCCCTTTATTTATATGCAAGTCTTTTATTTTTTTATTTTATATTTGAGAGAGAGAGAGCATGAGCAGGGGAGGGGCAGAGAGACAGAGACAGAATCCGAAGCAGCTCCAGGCTCCAAGCTGTCAGCACACAGCCTGACACAGGGCTTGAATTCATGAGCAGTGAGATCATGACCTGAGCTGACGCCAGCCACTTAACCCACTGAGCCACCCAGGTGCCCCCCCTTTTTTAAATTCATTATTTATTCTTGAGAGAAAGAGAGAGAGCGACAAAGACAGAGAGAGAGAGCACATGCATGCAGAGGAGCAGAGAGAGAGAGAATAGGAGAATCCCAAGCAGGCTCCAAACTGTCAGCACAGAGCCCAATACGGGGCTTGAACCCATGAACTGTGAGATCATGACCTGAGTCAGACACTGAACCAACTGGGTCCCTATATGCAAGTCTTCGACATGAACTGTCATTGTCTATTTCTCCCCTTGTCTCTTCTCTTTAAACCTGACTAGGCAAAGTCAAATCAGGCGGTAAATCGCTTCATCTCCCCCCTCCCTAGACATTCCCGTAAGAAGATCTGGTCAGAGGTCCGTACTGAGATGTTTAAGAACAGAATAGTGTGTTGTCGAGATTTGCGCAGCAAGGACATGGGGAAGGGGGGATGGGGGGAGGTCAGGCGAGGGGTCTGGGTGGCGTGAGGGTGGCTGGGAGTCCATCGCTGGTGATGACGACGGTACACAGAGGCTCGTTCCCACGACCTGATGACCTCTGCGTGTGTGCAAATCTAGTTCCTGTAAAATCCTCCCACATAAAGCAAAAGACTCATAAAGTGTTTCAAAAGTTGTCTGGACAACCTGGGCCAACCCATGGCAGTAACACCCCTTCGAAGGTCCTCTGGTTATGTCGTCTCCCGGCATGACATCCAGGACCCCTTAGCCGGGGACAGGCGGGATGTGGCGGGCACTGTGCTCCTACCTCAACGAACCAGACGGAGTTGGAACTAAAGTCTGGGAGGCCGGTGTGTCCCGGCCCGTCAGCCGGGGGGGCCCATGGACCCAGTGTTAGCAGTTCCCTCGGCAAAGCCGCGGCCCTGGTCTAGACAGACAGCTGCAGTGTCAACGCTTGGGCTCTTTCTGAGTCAGCAAAACGCTGATGTCAATAGTGAGGCCCTTGACACATCCCAGAGGAGAGAGGACCTGGAGGTGGCTGCCGAGTGCAGCCGCCAAGTGCAGCCGCCAAGAACAGCAGGCCGCTGGGACGCCGAGCAAACGGTGTCATGGGACTTCTCCCTCCACCTTCAGACGGAGGAGCCGAAGGGATGTCTGGAGGCTCTGTTGTGGAGGAATTTCAGGCTCCCCAGGGAGGACAAGGCATCTTAACTCTGTAGCTCCCTGTGTTCCGGGCCCGGCCCCTCCTCCATAAATCTGGCAGGATAATGCTGGGGAAAGATATTCCTGGCCTTGGGGCAACGTGGGGGTTGGCTCGAGAGTGTTTGAGGAGGCAGTGCCCCAGCCAGCTTCCGGCCTCCCGGCCCCAGCCCCTCACCCCACCCCTTCCGCCGTCTTGGTGGCCCGGGCATCATGGGTCTGTGGTGCCAGTGCCTGGCCTGGGCTGGACTCCTCCTGACTCCTGACTCTACATCGAGCCCGGGGGTGGCTGGTGTCTTCCCTTTGGTTCTAAGGGAGTTTCAGGGACACGGCTTCCCTTCTGCCTTGACTTCCTTCAGAAGACCAGGGTCCAGGTTGTCCCCTTCCATCTCACAGAGGTTGGAAGAGATTCAGAGCCGAGAGAGCAGGCTGAGTGGGGGCCAAGCCAGGCTGGACCCGGGAGGCACTTCCCAGCAGGGGTGTTGGCTGCCAGGACTCCTTCCTCTCCCCTCCGTCACTTTAATTCAGCCCGTGGACGGCTGTCACTGGCGTCCACTGTAGCGGCCTTTACGTGGTCTCCATGTGTCAGCTTTACAGCTCCGTCCCCTCCCCACAGAGCGGCCGAGGTGAGCTGTCTCAACCACACACCCAAGTATGGCACCCCGCGTCGGCACCCTCAGTGATTAGACCCGGGAAGCAATTAAGTCGCGAGATAGAACCCTCATGAATGAGAGTAGAGGTTTTATAAGAGTCCCCAGAGAGTCCCCCTGACCCCTCATCCAGGCGAGGACGCAGCAAGAAGACACCGTCTGTGAACCAGGAGGCGGGATCTCACTGGACACTGAATCTTGATCGCGGACCTCTAGCCTCTAGAACAGTCCGGAAAGAAATGTCTGTTGTCGATAAGCACCCCCGTCTGCGGTGTTCTGTGACGGCAACCCGAAGGGTCCCCCGGACGGAGCTTGGAGGGCGGGGCTGTCTGCCTCACCGCCGTGTGCCCAGCGCCGTGCCGGTGCTCAGCGGGTACCAACATGCAGACGACAGGTGAGTTCGTGGTGTAGGCCGCGCCCCGCAGCGGGTGCCAGCCCTGACGGGGCTTCTCAGCGCGCCTTGCTGTCCGTCGCCTTGCTGTTGAAACACTCAGGTACCTGCGCCCGCACATTCCCTGCTTCCCCTGTCCCTCCGCTCCTCAGAGATCCGTGTCCTCCAAGCCACCGTTTCCTCTCCATCCGGAAGAGACAGTGTGCCACCTGGCAGCAGAAAGACCTTGTCACTGCCGCCTCTGTGGGACCGGCACTGAGGCTGAGCGCCAGGAAGAGGGGCCCGGACAACACTCACTCGTGTCCACATTTCCGCATTCAGGGCAGCTGAAATCCCAGTGAGGCGAACATCGATCGAAGGCAGTAGCCCAGAGCTCCTGAAAGGAGATGGACTTGGAAGGTGGGCCGACGGGAGAGTAAGCGCTGTTTTCCGCCACCTGAGCCTGATGTAAAGTGTGTGTAACACCTGCCATCTTAGAGTACGTTCCGCTGCTGCAACCAAGAACCCAAATCTCAATGGCCAATGCAATACCACACTTCTCCTCCAAAGCTGGGTGTGGCTATGGCTCTCTCGGGTGGTGCGTCTCCAAGCCCAGGAATCTGCATTTCCCCCACACGTAGCTCCGTCCAGTGCTGCAGCCTCATGGTCTCGATCCCCCACAGCGGGCTTGGTCAGCCGACGGGTGAGGGGAGGGGGCACAGAGGATTGCCCAGGAGGTTTAGGTCAGCCTGGAAGTGGCACACATCCAATGGCCCCCATCTAGAAACTGGGGTAGGTGGGGCAGGAAATGTGGAAAATGAAATATTTTGGAAAACACTTCCTATTGTTTCTGCCACGCCACCTGACAATTAATGTTGCATTTAATGGAAGAGCTCGAAAGGGTCGTGGCCCATGGTGGATACCAAAATAATGGGTTTCCTTCTTTCTTTGCCTTTGGTGATGGTTGGGGCTAGAAGTTTCTAGCATGATCTCTGAATGTAAGTGGGCCTCATGTCTGTCTTTCTCTTTTAAACACCTACTCATGAAGCTTTCTGAGGCATTAGGTAGTCATCAGAGGCTGGGGGGCCTGAGAGGTCACCCTGATTTGCCAGAACATTTGGAAATTTCTGCAGGAAGTGCCATGACAAATGTGTGCCCCCCACACCCAATCTACACCCGCCATCCACAAATACACGTTCAGTTCCTCTCTGGAAGAAGACAGGTTCAGGATGACTGGGTTCTGAATTTCCTCAGTGCACACTGGAGAGGCTAAAGGAAGCTATGGGGACAAAGCCACAGAACGGGGTGTCTCTGTCTGAGAAGGCGTGACTCAGGGCGGACTCAGCAGCTCAGACAGGGTTTTGGAAGCAGGTGGGATGAGACAGATGTAAGGTGAGAGGCAGAGGCTCAGGCTCTTCCCATCCCCCCTGTGCTCTCTGCCCCCCCTTACGGAGGCTTACCGATGTGAGGGGACCCGAGCGGTAGGAGGGGTGTGGGCTGACGACGCTGTGTCTCGGGGGCAGAGTCACACTGCTGAGGAGGACACGAGAGTGAGGATGTCCACATCGGAGAGTGAGGCTGGGTCACAGAGCAGCCTCTGGGCAGTAGAGGACGCCCACTGTCTGCAGACAAATCAGAGCACAGAAGGAAAAGGTGAGGCCACGCAAGGTCACTTGGAGGGGCCCCCACCCTGGGGATCCCAGAGCCTTCCCTCAGGGACTGGTGGACCCTCTGTGGGATCTTGAGTTGCCGGCTCTGATGTCCAATAGCAGCCCCGGCACTTTCTCGCCTTGGTTTGGGTGATCCTGTTGCTAATGTTATTATTATGTTATTATTGATCAAAGCAGCACCGGATTGTAACGGTTCGGTGGTGACCATCCTTCAGGATTGGGAACGAGCCCTTCTTCCCCCAGCCGCATGCTCCCCAATGCTCCGTTAGGACACACTGCCTGTCATCCCTGGACCCCTGGACTTCTCAGTGACCCGTGCTCATCAGACCCCCAGACCTCTCAGCTACCTTCTTCTCACACATCCTCCTCACTCCCCTGTCCCTCGGAGAAGGAGAAGGACACAGAGTGCAGTGTCACGAGACTCCGTTTGGGATGCTGGCCCTTTGTCTCTCGAGGTTGGGAAGGAGAGAACGCCCAGGCAATCTTACGCCCAAGAAGAGGCAGAACATGATGCCTCTGGTCATGAGAATCCAAGTGCAGGGAGGGCTGACTTCCCATGGACGGTCTTTCCTTTGAGAGCTCCAGAAGGGCCGTAAAATGGAAACACACACATCCCAATCCGATCCAGACACAATCGTCAAGGACCCCAATGCAGAAGCTGGGGACCTGCCAGCCAATTTCTCAGTTAGCTTCAGGGCACCCTTGCAATTTGACAGTCATGGCACCTGGGTATGGTGTCTGGCCCACAGCCAGTTATTTCGAAGGCCAGCTTTCCATAACCATGTGATAACCCCTCACCTCTATGCCTCAAATACTCGCACTGTCTTTCCTGCTTCCTGTCTCGCATACCCGCACCCCTCCTTTTAGGACTCCTATTTTACTTGAAATCAAATTTCTCTTTCCTGCTTCATTATATTGACTGGCCTCCTCACCCCAGCCTTCTCTCGGGAATGGGCCCACGGGCAAGGGCTGTACCTGTCATCCTCGGTTAGTCAAAGTGGCGATGAGCTCAGTTTCCTTCCTGGGCAGTCTGTTTCTTTGTAGCCCGGGCAACTCTGTGACTAGGGAGCTTTGGGCGGGCAGGGAAGTCCTTCCCTGGGGGCAGGAAATAGGCTCTTTGCCTTTGGAATTAACTCTTCCAAGTGATAAGATGGGGTGGTTCTAGATCCCTGCACAGGGGAAAAAAAAAAAAACCAATCATACAAGATTATAAAAACATATCTTTTTTTAAAAAATTACCGGGGCACCTGAGTGGCTTGGTCGGTTGAGTGTCCAACTACATCTCAGGTCATTGATCTCACGGTTCATGAGTTCAAGCCCTGTGTTGGGCTCTGTGCCCACTTAAGATCTTCTGTCCGCCCCTCTCTCTTCCCCTTCCCTACTTGTGTGCTCTCTCTCAAAAATAAATAAATCTTTAAAAAAATTACTGTATACTACCTATAACAAAAACTGCTTTGAAGATTTTTCTCACACTCATAATCACAAACTGCTTTGGTGGGTGATTTTGCTCAAAAATAAAGCTAGCCATCAATCCAAAAAACACAGACATGAGTGAGAGCCATTTCACAGACCTTGCTAGATCTTGTGGGAAGCAAACAGCACATATTTGATGCCCCCAAATATTATCATAATATTTATAAGCCAAAAAATATTCAGAAGGTATTGATTTAAATAAATTTTGTTAAAGTAGTTATCTGTAAATATTCACCCAGTGATAAAGGCAAACGTTGTCTTGTTCAAAATTTGTATCTGTACATAATAGTTTTAAAAGAATAATCTAATTAAATAATATCCATATTACATTTTCATCATGGTGTAAGGAAGTAACCTTCCTTCCCCAATACATGTGCATATTTTATTTTGTTTTATGATATGAATCGTATACATGTAGGTGAAGGGGGCGGAGTCTCTCTTGAAAGGTGACATCATTCCTAATGCCATTCACAAGTATAATGAGGTCTGTGCCTCAGATCTAAAATGATCAGAGAACTGTTCTTTTTTTAATGTCTATTTATTTTTGAGAAAGAGAGGGCACACACAAGCAGGGGAGGGGCAGAGAGTGGGGGCAGAGGATCCGAGCGGGCTCCTGGCAGATGGCAGCAAACCCAGTGTGGGGCTCAAACTCACCAACTGTTGGGTCATGACCCGAGCCAAAATGGAACGCTCAACCGACTAAGCCATGCAAGCACCCAGAACAGAGAACTATTCTACGCTTGATCCAGTGCTGATTTCACAGGTGCATCCCTACGTAAAAATTCATCGATCTGTATAGCTTTGTATGCCTCACCATGTTATAAAATATGTCACATAAAAAGGGAATAAATGATTACAGGAAGTGCAAAGATGAACTTCAAGTAGAGTCTCAGGTTCTCTTGGCTTTGACCATTGAAGTGTTAAAATGTGTCCCAAAGGGACACCTAAGTGGCTCAATCAGGTCAGTGTCCAGCTTCTACTCAGGTCATGATCTCACAGCTTGTGGGTTCGAGCCCCACATTGGGCTCTGTGCTTTCAGCAACCTGCTTGGGATCCTCTGTCCTGTTCTCTCTCTGCCCCTCTCCTGCTCGCACTCTCTCTCTCAAAAATAAGTAAATGTGAAATAAAATAAAATAAAACAAAAAGCGTCCCAAAGTGTAGAAAGGCAGGAAGGGTGAGTAGGGAGCCAGACGACGTGTCTGTGAGATGCCACCCACAAATAAGGGCTCGCAGAGGCGTAGCGGAGTCAAGGGTCAGTACATGCTGGCTCATCTCGGACTTCAAAGCTAATCTGCTTTATGTTTTTTGTATTCTCTTCATGTATTTCCCTATTCTCACCTGGTATTGGGCAAAGTACCGTCAGTAATGCTGCCTGCATGGCCGTGTTCCCAAAGTCCCCAGGAGCACTGAAGCAGCAGGTAGATCAGCACTGCTGGGGACACAGGGTGAGCTCCTGAGCCCCTCTGGTGACCACAGTCTCATGCACTGATCCACACGTAACCTTGTTTTGTGTGTTTCTGGTTCAAGACCTCTTGCTAATGCACACTATTGAGTCACTGATCACACTCACGGCCAATAACACCATAGCTCCCGCCTGACAAGGCTTCTGTAAGCCACGCACTTGCCCGGAGGGCACAGCACATCCTCTGGCCCTTAGTCACACCGGACAGTGCTTCAGTGCTCCGAGTGGGGGCCGCTTTAATCAGTGAAGTCACCCACCAAAAGCACAAAGGTAAGAAAGATGTGACACCAAATAGACCATGAAAAGGACACTTATTTCCAGTACAAGAGCTGAATCAGGAAGGCATGGCGTCAGCCGGTTTGACCAGCTGGGAAGGTGTGTGTTTGGGGGATTCAAATTTTTGCTGCTCTGCGCCTGTTCACGACGAGTTTGAAAGCACTGTGAATGCTGATGCCAAGGTCACCAGTGGATGAATTCACAGACGTGGAACCCGTGGGTGGTGCGTTCCAGCGGTACGGTCAGAGTTCGAGCTTGGGCCAGCTGTGGCGAGGGGGCTCAGGGGAGGAGCAACCGTCTGTCCCCACGGCTACTGAACTTCACTCCATGTTAGAACCTTCTGGGAGCTCTCAGAACCCTCAAGGCCCCTTCATTGTACTCCAGGACAATTAAGGATCTCTGGGATGGAAACCAGCCATTTGTTTGGCTGAGATGTGTTTTGTTTGTTCATTTCCCCAGGTGGATACGAAGGTCAGCCATGTTCGAAAGGCAATGGTCTTTGCTTTGCCCACAGATCATGGTCTTGTTCAGGCAGGTGAATCCATGCACACACAACCCCTCCCCCCCACACTGAAGGGGACACTACTGTCCTTCTCAGTGCTGTTGGCCAGGACTGCCCGCTGCCCACTCATGGCCCGGGTACCGCCCTGTGGAAGGGCCACCCCCCACTGCTTAACTTCTCTGGATGTCCATCAAAACTCCTGCCTGCATTCATTTTTTAAATTATTTTTTAATTTTTTTATTTATTTTTGAGACAGAGAGAGCCAGAGTGCAAATGGGGGAGGGGGAGAGAGGAAGACACAGAATCTGAAGCAGGCTCCAGACTCCAGGCTGTCAGCACAGGGCCCGACGCGGTGCTCGGACTCATGAACCATGAGATCATGACCTGAACCAAAGTTGGACGCTTAACCAACTGAGCCACCCAGGCCGCTGTATTCATTTCTTAATAGCCCAGAACATCTTTAAGCTCCGAAACAAATTGGTAAGACCTTGATACCCAGAGAGGCCAAGGGTAGGAAAAGGAAGACCCCAACACCTCAGCTTTCGGGGGCTGAGAGAATGGTGAAACTCACCCCACCCACCACCTCGTGTGGCTGTCGAGGGGCCCCAAGGCATTTCACCCTCTGTGTTAGGCACTTCGTGATCAGCTCTTCAGGCCTCCCGCCCCGGGGCGCATGCGTGTTCCTTGTCGGTGACCAACCAACCTGAGACAGGACAAAATAAGAGTCGTGAGGACCCAGGGGCTCGGCCAGCCAGGCGGTACCTGGCCTCACAGCCTCCACCCTCCTTCAACCACAAAACATGGCCCTGGGAACGTAAGCGTATCACCACCCTCTGGGAATCCACGTCGCCTGGTGCTGTCAAGAGAGCCCCCACAGGAAAAAATGTGAAGAAGGTTCAAGAAGCAGTTGGACAAGCGTCGCTCTGAAGCACGCCCATGAGCTTCGGAGTCTCCCACAAGGAGAGGCGTGACCGCGGACCACCGGAAGTGCTCTGTGATTTCCGATGCAGCCGTAAGGGCGTCGCCTGAGCGGTGGGTGCGGGGCCTGCCCCGTGGCACGCCTGTGCCCCGGCCAGGATTTCACACCCAGAGTCTATTGTAGGAGGGGCTGCTGGGGGAGCCAGGGGGATCCAAACAAGGCACCCTGGCCCTGTGGGAAGCCAGGCCGCACCGACCGACGGCTTTTGCAGTAATTCTGGAACGTTCTTCGCCATTGGTCCCGTCATCTCACTTCGAATGAACTCTTCTTGGGAAATCGTCAGAGCTGAGGATGAAGTCATTTACAATGATATTCTTCCTGGTGTTGTTTATACCAACCACGTGCCGAAAGAACCAAAATCTTCAACAATGTGGTAATGGTTAAGTGAGTGATGATGTATACAGCCTATAAAAATAGCATCGGAAACCATTTTTAATGGCTGCTCACAACTAAATGTTTATTTTTTTTAAAGGAAGATGCTGAATCATACATATTGCAGGTACGTTGTTGTGTGTGTTCAACGTGAAAACACAGGGCGCCTGGGGGCTCAGCCGGTTGAGCATCTGACTGTTGATTTTGGCTCAGGTCGTGATCTCACAGTTTATGAGTTGGAGCCTCACACCAGGCCCTGTGCTGAGTGTAGAACCTGCTTAAATTCTCTGTCTCTGTCCCTCTGCTCCCCTACCCACACGCTCTAAAATCAAAGGAAGGAAGGAAGGGAGCAAAGAAGGAAAAAGGAAAGAAAAGAAAAAAGAAAAGGAAAGGAAAGAACAGGAAAAGAAAAGAGAAAGGAAAGAAAAGGGAAAGGAGAGGCGAGGCGAAGAAAAGAAAAGAAAAGAAAAGAACAGAACCTGGTGGGAAATCCGCTGGCTCTGGGTGTCCTGTACACCTGGCCCTGAGGTGTTGGTGACCATTGGGCGCTAATGACTAGAGCAGTATTTTTTTTATTTTCCACCTTTTCCACAATGCGCATGTGTTCTTGTCTTAGCCAAGGTTTGTTCCGGAAAGCAGAGCCCAAGGCACAGGTCTGGGAGCAGGTGGCCCGAGCTCCTGGGGGGCCCTAGAGGCGGGATGACAGGAGCGATGTGGTTGGGTGGCCCTTCTTATGGCACAAAACACTCACTTAAACTCCTTCATTTTATTCTTGCAACCAAGTGTGGAGTAAACAAGGCCGGGCTTTTCGTCTTTGTTTGCAGCCGGGAGATGAAAGCCCAGAAAGGTGGAGCGGCTTACTGAGGGCCACACAGCGAGTGAGTGAGTGTCGGAGCCGGCCCGGCCCCCAGTCCCTGCCAGTGACCCTGTCGTCTGGGCGTCCACTCTATAGCCTGGCCACCCTCCCGAATGGTGCCCAAATCCTCCAAATTCTACACTCATTTGACAACAAATGGACAAGAAAAATAGCTGGTGTCTGCTGAGAGCTGTCACACGCCAGGTCTCTCCCAAGTGTTCGTGCATTGCCACATTGTCTCGTTACTCCGGGTAGCTCTCCCTTTACGGTGGGCCGGGGGGTGGGGGGAGGGCAGGGGGAGACTGGAAGGGGAGGGATGCCCCCCTGCATACAGATGCCCTGCAGACTCTAGCCCGACACTTTGACTTCAGAGCTACGACAGAAGCTTAACCCTGCTTGAGATTCTCTCTCTCCCTCTTTTTCTGTCCCTCCCCCACTTACAAAAAAAATTTAAAGAAGAATGATTTCCAGCCTCCACCCTAAACCCTTGGGAACATCCTGGAGGCTGGGGGCAGGGAGGGGTGTTTCTTAGACGCCCGCCAGGGGAGCTGAAGATGACTGTGTGCGTCTTGGCCAAGGCCCCAGACATGGCAGCGTGAAGGCTGAGATGGAAAGACGTATTGGGATCCCAGAGTTCAGGGATACTCGTGGGAAGGGCGTCATGCGTCAGGGTCGAGCGTCGCCCAGCTGACCATCCCTCCTGCCCTTGGGGGCCACGTGCTGTGAGGAGGGGCATCCACAGCAACAGAGGGGCGTGGGGACAGTGGGGACACAGACATGGCCCGGCCCTGGATGGTGGGTGGGGAGCTGGGGCGACTCCCCACACAGCCCAGAGTGAGAGGCAACCCCAGCACCTTCCAGGCTCTGCTGGGTCCTAGGACCCACAGGGCCCGTGGCCCTAACGGGCTAGGGAGCCCAGTCCGGAGGAAGCCACTGTGCTCAGGACTTTACATCCTGAGTCCTGGTCCTTGACTTTTGTCAACCTCTCCCTGCCTGGCCGACCACCCCAGGGCAGGGCCACCCCTGGCATTAGCCCGGCCCACAGTGAGTAGGAGAGAAATGCTCATTCTCTCTCTCTCTTTTTCTTTTTAATGTTTATTTTTGAGAGAGAGAGAGAAACAGAGTGCAGGTGGGGGAGGGGCAGAGAGGTGACCGTGACCCCAGGTACCTGCACTCATTCTCCTTTCGAATGGTCTGAGTCCCTCCATCTCTCTGGCCCTAGGCTCCCAGAGCCTGGGTGCTGGGCCGAGACAGGCGGCGGTCCAGCCTGCACCCTGCGCACAGGAGGGCTCGTGTGAGCTGGACCAATGGGGTTGCCTGAGTGTGCACAGCCCCTCTCCCCTTTCCTGCGCGTGTGCTCTGGCTCCCGTGTGTCTGGCTGGGCTTAAACTGCCGCTGTCGCTGTGGACACAACCACCACCCCGCGTGTCCCTTCTTCGACCCCTGCTCCCAGTGTGGACAGGTGACCACCTCGGTGTCTCTCCTCCATCTGACGTGGGGAGGGGCAGCGCACCTGGTTCCGGCAGCTGTGTGATCAGGGACAGACCATTCAGCCTCTCTGAAACGGAGGACCCGAGCCTCCGCAGGCATTAAGAGCTGCTCATGGACCCATCGGCCCGTAGAGAAGGTTCTAGTTACTGATGGGGACGTGTTTACACATTGCTGCATTTTTAAATGTTATTTATTTTATTTATTATTTTTAAATTTTTATTTTTGAGAAAGACAGTGCAAGCAGGGGAGGGGCAGAGAGAGAGGGAGACACAGAATCCAAAGCAGGTTCCTGGCTCTGAACTGTCAGCACAAAGCCTGACGTGGGGCTCGATTTCATGGACTGAGAGATCATGACCTGAGCCAAAGTTGGATGCTTAAGTGACTCAGACACCCAGGTGCCTTTTAAATTTATTTTGAGAGAGAGAGAGCGAGTGGGGGAGGCACAGAGAGAGAGGAAGAGAGAGAGAACCCAGAAGGCTCTGCACTGTCAGCTGCTCAGAGGCTCAGAGCCCAATGCCCAGGCGCCCGTTTCATTCGTGTGCACTCCTTTGCACAAACACGTGTTTTGTGCCTTGTTTATGGTCGTGTGTTTGCTGGCTGGGAACATGCGTCCTCTGGGCTTGGACACGCACACAAAATGCTTCTAGAACAAAGGCGCTGGCGCTTCTCCGTGGGGACCCTGTGCTCCTGAGTGACGGGCTCTGTTCTCAGGACCACGGGGGACATAGGTCCCTGCAGCGGTCATTCCTCAGGTGGCAGAGCTGGAGGGAAAAATTCTTGGAACACAATTCATTCAACAAATAAATCTATTAAGCACCTATTATGTGCCAAGCACTGGGCTTAGAGTCTCCTGCAGGTGAGTGGGGACAAGGTCAGGAAACGGAAGTTATGGACGCCACATTTTTCTGTAAATCTGAGATGTATTTACACAGCGTATCTGCTGCTTACCGTGGGATGTTCGAGCAGGGGAAGAGGAAACCTAGCTGTGGCCGTGATCGGGCCCCAGGTTTCCTATGCCGTGTGGGATCAAGGGGCGGAGCCGCGCCCGCACGCACGCTGGGGTGCGACGCACCTGCTCACGTCTGGTTCTGTACTGAGGCCTCGAGGCGGCATCAAAACCTCCCGAGGCTGCATAGGCGCAGTGTGGACAGTGGATTCTGATTCGGCCCGTCTCTGCGTGAGTCGTGTCCCCCTTGGGGCCGTGGCTCAGGAGGGGACACCGTAAGCAGAGCCTGTTGAGAAGCACCCTGCTTGTGCGATGGGTCTGAATCTGCGGGCTCCTGGTCCAGGTCGAGGAGGGGGAGGGGGCCCCGCCTTCCTTGTTGATCCTGGAATTGGCCTGGAGCGGTGGAGGCTGGGGGGTCACCGCCAGCTCCCCACTCCGAGGGGCGGGAAGGCGGGACCGCAGCGGCCTGGGTGAGGGCCGTGACCCTTCCCAGCGGGTCCCTTCCTGACCAGCCGGTCTCCCCACTGCAGGAGGCAGGCTTTGGGGAGGGGGAGGCAGGGCTCTGAGGGCACACGTGTGCCCGTGCCTCTCTGTCATTGTCTGTCGCCTGTCATCTCTGGGGCTAGCTGGTCCTCCGACGGACCGGGGCCTTCAGTCCACAAGCTCCTCAGGGTCCTGCCGCCTGCAGGGCCGTGCCGGGCCCTGTGGGGGTTGGTACAGCCGCCCGAGAACATTCTGCCCACTTCCGCACACCCTTCCCCGGGCAAGCAGAGCAGCTTCCTCATGCCTCGCCCGGTATGTGATTCAGAGCGCTCATTCACGTGACCCTCCGGGCCACAGAGCCTGGCCCTGATTAGTGCCGCCGCGCCTGCTGGCCTTGGAGGATCTGAGTTTCAGGGAGATCAAACACCTCTCCCAAGAGAAGCAATGACAGGCCACTGAGTCACTCAGCCACCTTTACTGGAGTCACTGAAACAAAGACAGAGCCCGAGGCAGGGCCCCTGTAGAAATGAGGTGCAGGGAAAGGAGAGCCCTGCAAGGGCAAGTGGAGTTTAGCCGCAGAATAAGCTGGGACCAGGGACAGGGCCCCGGCCGGCCCCAGTTGGCACCCGAGCTCCGGTGTGTGGTGTCTCCCCCTGGGGCGGGGACCGGTGACGTTTGCCAGCAGGGGACGGAGGCGGCTTGCGGGCCAGTGGAACATGTGGCATTAAGTCAGTGGAACCTCCCCGGGGAAAGATGGCGTGAGGAGTGTCCGGCGCAGAGCGTGTGCGCCGCTGTCAGGAAGTGCTCAGCGCGGCCCCAGGAGCTGGGGAGCCCGAGCACCCAGAGACTTGGGCCTGCATGTCCGGGGCCCATTAAACTGCCCCGTTGTGTCTCAGAGCACCCCCCCCCACCCCCGGCGTGAGACATGCCAGCCATGTCCAGAGCCACGCCCCACGTCGGGCGCCCCGGACGCTGCAGCACAGGGGCCAGCCTGGGCCCTCGCCACCGAGGAGTCCACCCCTCTCAGCTCAAGGGTCAATCCAGGGGAGGCTGGGGGCACAGTGGGTGGGACCGATGTTCCGCGCCTGGTACATACACCCAGCATTTCACTATCGGATGCGGAAGAGCTCCAGGCTGCCTGTGCCTGCAGGCAGGCCACCGAGGGAGCCACTGCAGGGGGGAAGCCACACGGGCTGAGTCACGGGCCTCGGGACCTGCCTCGGCCTCAGCATGAGAGACCGGCAGGGACTGTGGGGCAGACTGGGGCTTGAGAGGCATCCAGCCCACTGGCTCGGAGTCAGGAAAAGATGGGCCCACAGCCGTGTGTGTAATGACAAGAGCCAGCGCCTAGAGAGAACGTTCCAGGAGACGGCGCCCCTCCAACCCCTCAGCCGCCCGGCGACGCAGGGAGGCTCCCGTGTCCGAGGCGAGAGGTCACACCTGCTAGTTAGACCTGCCTCCCTCCCCTCCCACCCGCCGTGGCTCTTACCTCTGCAGCCGGGAAGGCCACCCGGCCCATGATTGGCAGGGGCTTCAGGGTCCAAAGTGCACAGCACCTGCTCTTTGCTGGACGCCGTTAACAGTTGGTGGTGTGAAGGCTCCGTTAGCAGACTCTCAGAGGCCATCAGCCAGGCCGCGCCGACGCCTGCCACCTCCTCCTCGTGTCCGAGCTGCACCCCACGCTCTGTCGCTGCAGGAAGGGCAGGCACCCTGTCCCCGCCGCCCACGCGTGCACACCTGCTCACGCCGGCCTTCTCCAGAATGACTAGCTTGAACCTGCACCCTCCCTGGGAGGTCCCGTCCCCCCAGACGGCCCTCCCCGCCATCTACTCCATCATGTGTGGCAGTTAGGAACCTGGCTTGCCTCGAATCTGATTTGCCAGCCATGTGACTTTGGGTTTCGGGGGCACTTAAATGCTTTGTGCCTCGGTTTCCCCCTGTAAAACGATGCCATAGGGTTCGATGAGGAAATGCCTGTGAAGCAGGTGGTGAGCCTGCGTCATGTGACGCTGTCTTCCTGGGTTGCTGGGACCCACGGCAGCACAGCGCTGGTCTCTGTCCCACATGGTGGGCCCTGTGAGGCCGGGACAGTGTCCTCATGGACCCCCACTGGGGAGGCGCCCAGGAGGTGAGAGACCAGTCTCGAATATCATGCTCAGTGGGGGGAGGGGGGACATAAATAACCCCAAATAAGAAACATTCCTTCTAAGGACGTGAACTGCCCGTTGGCCTCACTCGCGGCATGGCGGGCACGTTCCAGAGTCAGAGACAGAACTGCAGGCTCCTCCTCACCCGGCTGCCATTACTCGGGTCCCTCGTAAGGGTAGGGGCAGAGCAATGACCAGCGGTGCCAGGTCACTCACGTGACTGCGTGTTGGGCACAGCAAGTGCCTCCCTGCCTGCTGTGTCCGGACCGGCGGCGGGGTCAGAGGACAGCTGTCGCTGCAGCCCCCACCTCCACACCAAGGCCCTACCTGCTCACAAGGGAGCCTGGCCGGGGGTAGGCAGGGTGGTCTCTTCCTCAGCGGGTACAGGAGCAGCTCAGGTCAAAGCCGGGCCCCCCTGCTGTGCCCCCCATGCCCTCCTGTCTGTGCCCTTAGATCCCAGCCCTCCGGCCTCCTGGCGTCTGTCTCCCCCCCCCCCCCCGCCTTCTCTCTCCCCTCCTCCTTTTCTCCTCCAAAGAGGCCGCAGTCTCCCCCACGCAGCTTGCTTGGCTCTTGGCCTGTCTCCAGACATTTGTTCCCATTTCCCCTCAGTGGGGGCCTGGGGGGCGGGCGGGGGCTGAGAGGAGAGGGAGGGCTCGGCCAGTCCTCCTGGCTTTTCCTTGACGTGAACTTCGGGGAGGGGGGTGGGTTCTGCTCGGCCTTTCCAGAGAGGGCTTCCTTCCTGCCCCTGACGTGGTCCCGTGGGACCTGGGACCCAGCGAGCAGGGGACAGTCCCCAGTGGCGTCCGCCGCTCTGCCTCCCTGCGCCTGCCTCCGGCGTGTGCGTGCACACTCACAGGCACACACAGTCCTGCATGGACACACGCGCTCTCACACACAAACACGCACTCTTCCTCACACACTCACGTGTGCACACCAGCATATACACAGTCGCATGCACGCCCATGCACACACAGGCACGTGCTCACACACAGCCACACACACGCACTCAGAGGACCCGGACACACGCACACACACAGGCCTTCCGTTGTCCTCTGCTGTAACTCACGCGTGTGCACATGCCTGTGTGCGAGGAGAGGCCCCTTTGCCCTCGGGCCACAGACCCCTCCCCCAGGGACACCCCCCCCCTCCCGCAGACACAGGAGTGCCCAGCCACACGTGCACACACCCCCCCGTCCCAGCCTCGGTCACCGCCTCACCCCCACCGGCCCTCTGATGGTCTCTTCCCCTCTGTTCTTCTCTGGCTCGCTCTCTGACACACGCAGACACACTCACCCACCCACGCACCTGTGCACCCACACACTTTGCTCCTCGGCACTTCCGTGGAGATAAAGGGTGTGCGTGTGAGCCAAGCAAACCAGCCTAAACAACGCAAAATATGTGCGAGGCGCCGCTCACCACAAGTCCTGGGAAACCGAACGCCCTCCAGGCCCAGACCGCTCAGTCTCGGCATTAAGTGCCCCTGTGATTCTGCCCCTCGTCCGGCGCCGGGGCCCCTCGCCTGCGGTTCATGGCACCCAGGAGTGAAAAGATTCTCTCCCTCCGGGCGGGGGTTCTGCACGAACCCAGCACTCGTGGGAACGGCCTCCCCACCTCGGGCTCCAAACGCTCCGAGCCGCCTCGACGGGAGGGCGGGAGCCGGCGGGCCCCTAGACTAAGGCCACTGCGGGGGACCAGCCCACGCACCAGAGTCTAAGGGTCTGAGTAGGGGGTTGGTGTCGGCGAAATATCTACAAGAAAGAACACAGACAACACGAATGGTGGAAGAGACCACACTTTACTGTGAAACTTGGTGTCTTATATACCATAGGTGATTACATCTTTCTTTTAATGATTACATTGTTTGCAACTTCTTAGGAATCACATGTTTCAGAATAGATCATTGTTTTCACGGAAGAGAGAACAGAGAGTTAAACACAGAAATGGAGTACAATACAGAAGATCAAAAAACATAATTGACCACTCAAAATACATCAGCGAGAGTCTTATTTTGCGTACATAGTGTAATATTAACTGAAGCTTATGACAAGGCCATTTTTCTTTAAAAGTTTTAACAATAGTCTGTGAGTAAAGTGCCTCTAACTAGGGGGGGAGGTTTCAATCAGAAAATCTGCCCATATGCTGAAACCACAAATACCAAGAGGCATGAATAATAGGAGAACTAACCCCAGTCTCTGATCCACTTAGGTCAAGCAGTCAAGCGCACACATTTTCAAGCAGGGGAAGCA
>PJEM01017700.1:0-21117 GCA_004023845.1 Helogale parvula
GGGGTGCTGCCCACCTCTCAGGCTTACCCTCCACCAGTCGGTGTGCCTCCCCAGGAATTCCTCAAGGCCCTTGGGGAGTCCCCCAGATTCTGGGGTCAGGCCTGAGCTGCTGGGGAGCAGGGCTGAGGGTGTGGGAGGAGCTTGGGACACATAGTGTCTGAGACCTGCCGGGTGCCGGCCTTCCCTGGCACAGGTGGGCCGAGGCACATGCCTGGGCCCCTTAATCTCCCGACTCTTTCTGGTCCCCTGGGGGTTTGGCAGGGGCCTGGACATCCGGACCTTCCAGGCCTCAGACCCTGCTGGGACCCGGGCTCAGCACTTCGCACCCCCTTCAGTGCTGTGAGGCACGTGCCCCTGACGTGCCCACCTGAGAGACGAGGACACTGAGGCACGGGAGGCTTACCCAGGAGCACCTGCCTGTCTTTGGGGTTCCAGAGTTCGAGATCTTGTCCCCTGAGCTCTCCTGGCCCCATAGTCATCAGGGCGTCCTCCACCAGCCCAGGCTCCCCGCTGGGTGCCCGAGGGCATGTGCCCTTGTCTCAAACCCCACCCCTGCCACTGCCAAGCCCACGCTCTGCTAGCGTGTCAGGACCCACAGAGAGCAAGGCCGGTTTACCAGGGGGAGGATCCTGGCTTTGTTCCTGTCTGGTTGTGTGAACTTGGGCGTCTGCCCCAGTTTCCGTATCTGGACAAAGTGGATACCACAGTGTCTGTGTTGGGGGGCAGTTGCGAACATTAAGGAGTTAATGCAGAAAAGCGTCCCGGGCAGCGCCTGGCCCGGACAAAGTCAGCCTTTGTCCTCACATCTCCACAGTGCACAGGTGGGTGCGCTGAGACCCAGAGACAACTCATAACAACAGGTGGGGACGTGGGGGGCTGGGTGCTTCATCCTGCCTGCCCCTGGGGAGGGCCGGGGCCCCTCGGGCTGGCAGAGCCTACGCTTCCTCCTCCTGCCTGACCTGTGCTTTGGTGTGGAGGCAGGCGGCGTGGGCAGCGGGCTCCTGAGCGGCGGCCGGCTCAGGTTCAGACAGTTTGTGGCACGCTTGGCAGTTCCCGGCAGGCAGAGACAAAAGCTGAGCCCCACAGAGGCTGGCAGAGCCTCTAGACCTCGGTGGACAGGGCCCTGCAGGGTGGGAGGCAGCCTGGGGGCATCGGCTTGGCTGCCAGAAGCCCCCCCAGCTCCGGCTCCCTGAGAGGGGCTGGTGCTGCCACGGCTAATGGCTCCAGCCAGGCTCCCCAGGCCCAGGGCCACTTAAACCCCGCACGGGCAACAAGGAGAGACTAGAGGCTCCTCTCAGGCCTCTCAGCCCTGTCCTCAGGCCTCTGCCTTCTCCCTCCTAGAAGCCTTGGCCTTGTCTCTCAAGTCCCACCGGGGAAAGCAGAGGGCTTTCAGCGTCCTCACGCTTGGACCTCAGCGTCCTCACTGTACGTGGAGAAGGAGTGTTCTCCCCCCCTCCCCCCGGCAGGGTGGCTGCTCGGATCTGGGGAAGCCGCGGGGGGCATGGTGTGTCCTTAGCACGTCCTGCAGCTTGGGAGGCCTTCCCGAAACCTGGACTGAAATCTTCAGGGTCAGGTAGAAGCTGAGTTAGAGGTTCCAATCCTTGAAAAGTGACCTTGAACAAGGTGCTCTGTCTCTCAGAGCCTCCTCACTGCTTAGGCTGTAACATGGGGATGAAGATGCCGAAGTCTCTGAAACGTCTAGGGGACCCTGTGGGGATTAGCTGAGGTGGATACACACTTAGGGCCCCGCGGGCAATAGACCCCCATGCCCAGCTGTCTCAGACCTTTGCTCCTCTGTCATCCAGTTCAGCTGTCCCCCCGGGGAAGAAGCGGCACCAGGCGGTGGTTCTGGGGCTGTCTGGCTCTGTGCCGGCCCACCAGCTGTGTGAACTTGGGCAGGGGTATAGCCTCTCTGTGCCTTGTTTTCCTCATCTTTAAAATGAGGATGCTAATGGCCCCTTGAGAAGGTTAAGTGAGCCACTCAACTTTAAGTGCCGAGTGTAGTGCCTAGTACTCCGTAAGTGATGTCATTGCCACTGTTCTGGGACATCACCACGACCGTTTAGGAAGCAACAGTGAGTCTATCCTGGAGCGTGAGCTCTGTGCTCCCATGACGTCATTGGGAAAGTCACCAGGCCCCGGGGAGCCTATGGGATCTTGGATGCCCCCATCCAGTGGGGTCTTGACCTACTGGCATGAGTGGGGCTCTCTCCTGCTCTTCTCTGTGACCCGAAGCCTGACCCGCCTGGTGTAGGGGAGGCCTGAGTTCAAGGTGGACGTGTTTCCTAGGGCAGCATTCCGTGGTTAAGTCTCCACTGGTCTGAATTCCCTTGGCCTCTTGGCCTCTGGCCTGCCCTGGGTGGCTAACGCCCTCTGGGTCCCTCGCCAAATGTGGCTCTCAGGGAGGGCTCTGTGGGTAGTACCTTGGGTCTCTGACCCTGTGGCAGGGGGGACAACTGCCCAGGCCCACCTGTCTTCATGGTGACAAATGTGAGGGGTGAGCCCCAGGGGCCGACTGGAGCAACTGAGTCATGTTTGGCCTGGTGCCCTCTGCCCAGGGCTCCACTGGCTGTGTCCCCCTCTGAGCATGCGCCAGCCCCCTGGAGAGACTCGCAACCACCCCCACTCCTCCTAGTACTCTAGTTTCACTGCCCACAAAGACACTCGTTCTGCTTGGGTGCTGCTAGCCCTTGGAGATTTGTAGCTTTATCCACACTTCGCAGATGAGGAAGCAGGTCTCAAGTTTCCTGGCCAGTCAGTGGCAGTGGGGGCCTGAGCCCAGCAGGGGAGTAAGGGACATGAGCTCCTTGATGCCTTGGGGGTGCGTGTACCCCCTTCCTGACCTCTCCATCACACCTGCCTCAGCCTGTTTCCTATTGCACTGCAGGTGGCTGCACCCATTTGTGTTAGTGAGCTCCCGGTCCCTGAAAGTGTTTAAATTTGGCAGGGAATTGTGGAGGGAGCTTGAGCATCATGTGGGGTTCTTAACGGCTCCTTCCAGCCCTTGGCTTTTCTGGCCGTGGGCGGGAGAGGTGCCCAAGTCCCACACTCTCCCCAGGCATTAAGTCCCTAAGCAGCCAGTCCACTGGTCATCCTATTGGCATCAGATAGTGTTAGGGGGCAGGTGCCTCCCTAGCCTTGACTGTCACCCTTCGGGCGCTCCCACTGTCCGCCTAATCCAGTGGACTGGATGGAGGGGAGGCGCACGGGGTGTGAGGGCCTGGGGCCTCAGAGCTTGGGGACGGGCTGAGGCAGGAGGGTGTGATGGAGGGGCCAGTAAGGGGGCACACGCACCCCCAAAGCCTCAGGGAGCTCATGTTGTCTCTTGCCCCCCCCCCCGGACCTGTGCCTGGGTAGGGGTGTTTCTGACTCTGTGGCACTGACCCCTCCCACATACCCGCCTGTGACAGAGCCTTGCGAGAGCTGAGGGCAGCGGGCAGCGCCAAAAGAAGGGAACCCTCACGCACTTTCCTCAAAGCCGTATTTATCCTACGCCTGTGGCCAAGCCTGCCACAGCCCCCCAGGCTCTGCCATCTATGCACACAGCCCAGGCCAGATGGACAGGGTCTGCTCATCCGCTAGTGGGCAAGGATGTGGGGCCTGGCGTAGGGGCAGCTGGCCGGGGCGCCGTACCAGTCACTAGCTGCGGTGGGGAGGGCGGCCAGTGCTTTCCCAGGGACTCTGCAGCAGGTGTTGTCATGCTTGGGAGTCCTGCCTCGCACTCCCCAATTGGGCTCTCTCTTCCGCTGGACTGGAGGCCACAGGGACTTTTGTCCAGGGAGGGGAGGAGTGCTTGCAGGCCCCGTGGGTGTGGGGAGGAGGGGCCTGTCCCCGGGCTGTGAAGTCTTGGATGTAGCACAGCCTCGTAGACCTGCATGCCCACCTCCCTAGAGTGGCTGATGCCTCCTCTCCACGTCCTGCAGATTCCAGGACAGGGGCATGGGGGCCACGCAGAGCAATGGGGACAGCGCAGCCAAAGGAGTGTATACAGCTGGATTGGAGTCCTGTCTTGTAACCCCGGGCAGCAAGTGACTTCTCTCTGAGCCTCAGTTTCCTTAGCTGTAAAATGGGCTTAATAGTGTCCCCTCCTAGAGTGGGCACGTGCAATATGGGAAATCAGGTACACTTCATATGGTTTGTGCTCCCACATGGTTCCCTTCCCTGCTCCAGCTGCCTTGTGAGTCTCTGCCTGTTGGCCCTTGGGATATGCCCATCCCTGGGTTCCTAGACCCCAGGGTCCTCTGTGGCCACAGACATGTGCTGTTTCCCATCCCTGCTCTACCTTGGGGAGCCCACAGGAGTCTGAATGGAAGGTAAGCATTTGCAGAAGTTGGAATGGGACCCATCTTCATGGACAAATTCCTCCCCGGGCCCCCTCTTAGCCCGGGGCCACAGGAGTGAGTGGTCGAGGGGCCTAATGTGAGTAACTTGGCCTTTGTGTCAAGAGAAAACCTAGGGGTTAGTGATCACAAATTTAGATGGGATCTCAGACATCATCTAGTCTGGCAACTTTGACAGTCTGTTTTGGTCCCAGTGATTTAGGAAAGGCTTGGGCTTGCAAGCTTCTGCATTGCAGGACTTTGCAGAGCCTTTACTCGGCAGCTGTGTATTAAAGGAAATACTGGGCTGCAGTTTCGGGTCCCATCTCTATTCTAAAGCTGCTCACAGTCTTGGGAGTCCTTCTCTGACTGAGCACTTGGCAGAGATGTTTATGCCCCTGACCAGGGGGAGTCGGGATGGCTCAGCGTGGGAGCCCCCTGCCCCCAAATGGCACTTTTGCATCAGATCTATGGCATCAGAAATTGGCTCCTATTGGGAAGAGGCTCAGAGCCTGCCTGACCTGGTTAGAATCTCAGCTCTGTTCATTCGTGTATTTAACGAGTCATCATTGAGCATCTGCTGCGGGCCAGGCCCAGGGCTAGTACGGGAGCCACAGGTGGTCAGCAGACCGACAAGACAGACTGAATGTTGAGAAATGGAAAAACAAGTCAGCTAATTGGAGGACCATCTCAGACAGTGTTAAGTGCCATAACGTTAAGAAGATAAGGTGATATGGAAGAGAGTGATGACGGGGAGGGTAATTTTGATTGGGCAATCACGGATGGCTTCTTGGGGGAGGAGTATATGAAACAAGGACTGAGAAGAGAAGAAACCAATCATAGAAAGGGTCCAGGAAAGAATGTGCTAGGCTCAGGAGAAAGCACATGCAAAGGCCCTGAGGTGTGTCTGAGGCTAGGAAGAAGGCGAGTGTGCCGCACTTGGTGAATGCAGGGAGGATGGGTGGCATAAGGTGGAGAGAGTGGTGTGGGATCACCAGCTTGCTATTTTGGCAGCCATGCTGCTCCCGGAGTCTCAGCTGTCTGATTTGTAAAATGAGCCTCATTATTCGTCCCACACCTCCACTCTGGGCAGCAGTGTCAAGAGCATTGTCAATGTCTTTGGCAGAGACTCGGCTCAGGGTGGCAATGACCTATGAACTATTTATTGTAGGTATTTTTGTTGTTACAAGTGCTTGGAGACTTTGGGTAGGACCTGGGATGTTGCGCCTGTTTCCCTCCCTGCATGTCGGTGCAGTTAGCGAGCCCCAAGTGTGTGTAAAAGGCCAGGGGGCACCCCATCTGTGTCCTCCCCTGGCCCCCCTGAGCTTCAGCCCCCTGCCAGCTCTTTTTAAGCACAGAACCTTCTGAGCCAACAGTGACTCCCTTCTCTGGCCCAGCAGGCTCTAGAATCCTTTCCGGGCGAAGGTTCCACTGAGAACAGCAACTCCTTTCTTTGCTTTCTTTTCCTCTTCCTCCCGGGGCCAAAAATAGTGCCTGAATGGGACACAGCTCTGGGCCAGGGGCAAGACAATAGCTGCCTCCTGGCTCAGGTCCATGGGTGGGGAAGGCGGTGTGAGGGTGCGCGGGCACCCCATCCCCCTGGCCCCAAGCCCCCGCTGCCTTTCCCATGGCCTCGGCCAGACACTGTCGCAAAGCCCCTCCGTCCCCTTTGATTGTGATTGCCAAGGGGTTCCCCACTTGTTCTGGGAAAGTGTTTCAGCTGCTTGGCTGAGACCCTGGCCCCTTAGCCCCCTGAGCAGCGCCACCCTGTCTCCTGATCTGCAGCCAAAGGCCCCAGCCGAGATGTCTGTCCCTGGTTCTCTCCCCTGGCCTGCGTGCCACGTGGAGGCCACCCCCTGTCTTTGATGTCCTTTCCCCTTTGACTCACTGGCTATGGAGGACTTTTTAGAGGCCAAAGTGACATGCTTTCTTGGGAGGAAGTGAGCTCCCTGTCACTGGAGGTGATCAAATTAAGTTCAGACGTATACCGGATGGGGGTATGTGGGATGAGTCAAGGCATCAAACGGACATTTGGTCTTCATGTCTCCAGGTCTCAGAAGAGGTCTTGGTTTGAAGTCCTCACCCTCCTGGGGCGCCTGGGTGGCTCAGTCGGTTAGGCGTCCGGCTTCGGCTCAGGTCATGGTCTCATGGTTCCTGGGTTCGAGCCCTGCATCGGGCTCTGTGCTGACAGCTAGCTCAGAGCCTGGAGCCTGTCTTCAGATTCTGTATCTCCCTCTTTCTCTGACCCTCCCCTGCTCGCACTGTCTCTCTCTGTCTCTCAAAAATAAATAAAAAACATAAAAGAATAAAATAAAAAAAAATTAAGAAGTCCACCTCCTCCCTTGCCAGCGAGGTAGTTTTGACCTCACATCACTTCCCGAACCTCTATTTCCCCATCTGTAAGAGAGCTTCACCAGGGCTCACCTTGGAGAGTGGTAGAAATAGATCTCCAAAATGCCTCGGGTCGTGTCTGGCACATTGAAGGGGTTTCAGAAGCTTTGTCTCTCTTCTCTTCCTGCAGCCCGATCCACACCAGGTCCTCAGAAAACTCTCTGAAAGAAAGTCAGAGGGAACCCACCCTCCCTGCCCCAGCCCTAAGTAACTTGGAAGGAAGCTCTGGCAACCTGGGAAGGCTTCTTGGAGCAGGTGGCCCCCTAAGGAGGGGCCCCCTTCTTCTAAGGCTCCCTTCTCCTAGGGAAGCATGATGCACATTCTGTACTTCTGACAACCAACGATGTGAGGGGGTAGGTAGAGGGGTGTCCAGTTTGGGGTGAAGTCAAGGCCACAGGCTGGCAACCTTCAGGGGCAAACGCAGCTGACAATCAGCATCTTTGGTGACAAGAGGAGCCCCCACCGGGTCGTAAAAGGATTTGGTTTAAAGTCAACGCTGACACACTTGGACAAGTGTCCCCAGTGCTCTCTAGAACCTCCTCCCGCTGGCTTCCCACCGGGCCCAGGGCAGCGTCTGGGCCGGAGACTTGGGTACCAGACAAGTTAGGGGGCTTGTGCTGTGCTGGGTCGGAGCCGGGAGTGACGTGTTCCCTTTCTGCAGCTGCCAACAGTTGCCAGGGAAACCGTTGCCAGGGGCAGCTGTCACCTGCGCCCCTTCTCGCAGGCTGGTGGCTGGGGCTCACAGCCCGTCTTCCCTGGCTGCCCGCTTTTGTCTGAGGCTCCAGGGAGGGGGCAGGGGCCGGGGTAGCTCTGCGCCAAAGCGCTGCTCCCCAGAACCCGCGCCGCCTCCCCAGCAGGCTGCAGGCCGCAAGGGAGGCCAGCCCTTCGCTCGCTCGCTCGTTCACGCTCTTTGTGCACTTACGGGCCACTCGATGCCACAGAGGAGGAGTCCAGGTACGATTCTTCCTCTGCTCCCTTCTTCCCTCCATCCCTTTCACTTCTGCTTCCTTCTCCTCCCCCACCCCTTCCCTTTCCCCTTCTTCTCCCTCCCCTCCTTTGCCTCCTCCTTCCCCTCCCCCCCTCTTTCTTCTCTCCCTCCATCGACTTCCCCATCTCTCCTTTCTCCCCAACACTGAGCTGATGGGTGGGGTGGAGGTGGAGCTAGGTGGCACTAGGGACCCTGGGAGAGTCACAGATGCTACGCTAAGAGGGATTCGTCAATTAAAGAGCCGCTCAAGAACAGGAAGGAATGGTTGAGGGTCATGGTCACACTCTGGGCTGCACCCCCAATAATTAAAGATAAGCCTCAGAGAGGTGTTGGGGGGCTGTGTCCCCAGCTGGGCCAGTGGGAGCATAAGCAGGGGACTGGGGGGGGTCACCTGGGTCCTCAGGGGAAGGGTGTTTCGGCTGACCCCAAGGAGACACATTTTGAGGCATCTTTTCCATGAGTTTTAAAGAGAAGCCTTTTCTAACAGTCAGGTAAGGTTAAGGAGAAATGGCTGCAAAATCAAGAGGCTCCATCCTGGAGCCGGGTCCTGGGGGTGGCATCTCGCTGGCTGTGCAATCTCCAGCTAGCTCAACCTCCCAGGGCCTCAGTTTCCCTATTTGCCAAATGAGCATAATGGTACTTGTCTCTTAAGGTTTGGGGGGAGGATGGGGGTTACTTTGTGTAAAGAGCTAGAGTCAAATCTTGCATTTTCAAAGAACTTCATTCACGTTGGCTTCGCTACTGGAGGTCATGAGCACATGGCCGTCGGCTGTGCGAATAGGGGTGGAGGACCCCATGGTCCTGGGTGATGCTGGATGAAATCCCGGTCTGTGCCTCCCCTGCCCTTCCCCAGCGGGGGCTGGTCCCTCAGCCTTGACCAGGCCCCCAGCCTTCTTGGGGGAGGAGGCCTGGCTGGGTGTCCTCGGCCCCTCAGCCGGGAGCCAGGACGGGAGGAAGAGCAAAGAAAGGGAGTTTTGGCGGCTAACCTTCGGAATGCAGGGCCCTGCACTCCAAAGACGGGCTTTCTGCCAGGTCCAGGGTAGCAGCTCCGAAGCCCCCAGAGCAGGGTGGTGGCCAGGCTGACCTTGCAGGCCTGGCCTTGGGCAGCGTGGGAACACAGATGGGGAAGGGTATTTTAGCCAGACGGCTAAGGTCTGCCTGTGGTTTGAGAGTGGAGAGAGTCTGGCCAGGAGGAGAGGGCCCAGCACTTTCTTGGCTCCTTTCTGCCACCTGGGAGGTAAGCCTAGCCCTTTTCTGTAACTGTAGAGGCCCTGGGCTATAGAGAAGACAGATGGGGACAGGAGTCACAGTCACTCATGTAACACTGGAGGAAACTGAGGCTCGAGAGGAGACAGGCTGGCCGAAAGTTCCTGGGGCCAGGGCTGGACCTTGCACATCTAACTCCCACCAGCCCTGCTCTGGGAGTCTGCATTCCCTGGGCAAGGGCCTACGGTGTGTGCCCTGGGGTCCTAGAGCCCAGCCTCAGCTGCTCCCTGGAGACAGGGCCGTGGGGGACACTTGGAGGTGGCTGCGCAATGTGCCGGGAGCATGGAGCTGGCACCAGGGTCCCTGGACCACCTGGGGAAGACCCTGGTGCCTGAGCCCAAGCCCAGCCTGATGGAACCCTTCCGATCTCTTCTCTTCTTTAGGTGCCAGGTCCCTACAATCCATCTGCAAATTGTAAGAGGCTTTGATGCTCGGCTTCTAAAAGCTCTGGCACGTTCATTTGTCTCTTTCCTTCTCCCTCTCTGCCCATCTCGCCCTCCCTCCCTCTCAATTCCAGCCTTTTAAGTGTCCCAGCTGCTTGAAGTGAGGTTGAGAGCCCAGCTGGTTGTGGCTGACTTTAATGGAATGGCTAACCTTGGGACGGGGTTGGCAGGTCCCCCTTTCCCCAGGAGCTGCTGCTGCCGGCCTGAGGGAGGTGGGACGGGCCACATACACCTCAGGCTCTCTGGGGACCTCTTGCCTGTAAGTGTCAAGGATGGTGATGAGCTGCCTTGGGGAACATCATGGTCTAAATGGCTCCCACAGCCCATCTCAGGCTAGCTAATGGCCTAAGAGGGGAAGGGAAGGGCTGGAGGCTGGGAGGGTGGATGCTGACGGGCTTCCTATGTGTGTGGTGTCAAGACGTTTGAGAGTTTGTTTCTTATGTTGACAACAGGTGCTCAGGCTAAAAAAGATGCACCATCACAGGGGGCTGGGAAACGAAGCCCAACCAAGTTCTGTAAATTTTCTTTTTGCAGGACTTATCAGAGGCTTTGACACACTGATACATAAGACCAAGCAGGGGCCTGCAGCACTTCCCTAACATGAGAACTAGCGCTTCTTAGAAAGTACTCTGGCAAGTTACTGCTTGGTAAAGATGGGGATGGGGAGATAGTCTCATAGAAGGGCTAGGGCTCTGGAGACCACAATGACAAAAAGCATGGCTTTGAATTTGGGCAGCTTAGGGTTTGAGTCCTGACTTGGCTGCTTACTTGTATGTGATCTTAGGTATCACCTAACCTCTTGGGATGTTAGTTTCCTTATCTTTAAAGTGGGGGTAATGGGGTACGTGGGTGGCTCAGTCAGTTAAGCATCTGACTCAGGCTCAGGTCCTGATCTTGCGGTTTGTGGGTTTGAGCCCCGTGTCGGGCTCCCTGCTGTCAGTAGTCTTCTTGGGATCCTCTATCCCCCCTCTCTGCCGCTCCCCACTCTCGTGCTCTTTCTCTCTCAAAATTAAATAAACATTTAAAAAAGCAGAGGTAATAACAGCACTTGCTTCGCAGACTTATGTTGAGGGCCGAATGATAATTTGTGCAAAGTGCTTTTCATGTCACCAACACAAATTGGACACTTGCTACCTGGAGCTGCTGTCCTCCCTCTCCTCGGATCCCAGGGCTCCTCTCGCTGTGCCCGACGACCCTGTTCGCCCCCACCCACCATGTGGTGTCCCGCTGGGCACTGCGGGGCTGGAGGGCGGGCTCAGTGGGGGCATGGAGCAGAGGCCTGAGGCCCAGGGATGGGATCCATCTCAAGGCTGGCATCCGAGGGAGGAGGACCAGGCTTGCCTCTGCTTGAGTGACTCTGTTGGACCCCCGGAGGCCTCTTAGTGAACGCTCTGGTACCAGATAAGACAGGCCCCAGGGTGGGGGCTCTGACACCTGGCTCTTGGGGAGGACTCAGTGTCCTTTGGCAGGGATAGACCCTTCCTCAGTCTCCCCACAGGGCCAGGGCACATGTGGACACAGAGAGGGAGTCGTTGCCTAAGGGCCTGGATGGACTAGAAGCCTCCAGCGGTGGGGGTGCGAAGCGGGTTCGTACTGGCAGGGTCGGCCCTCCAACCCAGCAGGTCTGATGCAAGAATGCAAGATTCCCCGCGGGCAGTGAGTGGGGCAGTGAGTGGGCATGGCCTTGGCATCCGCCAGCCTGTGGCAGCCAGCAGCTAGCTCAATTTGTACTCTACTTTATTGTAGAAGAATTCCTGAAACCTGAGGTCACCGAATCCCCTGGCTATCCGGAGATGGATCACCTTCCAGGGTGACCCTGGAGCCTACGTGGTCCCTGGCTTGAGTTCAGCCACCAGTTCCCAGTCCCCCGTTGGGGAGCAGGAGCAGAGGGAGGAGACAGTGAGCACTGACAGGGTCTGCAGGGCTGGGCTAGGAGGGGGCTGTGGCCCTGGGTCCCACTCAGGACTCAGCGGGCCTGTCCTTTGATTTGTTAGACACATGATGTTTCTAAAATTTACTTTTAATAATTTTTAAAATGTTTATTTATAAAGGAGAGAGAGAGTGAGCAAGTGGGAGAAGGGCAGTGAGAGAGGGAGACACAGAATCGGAAGCAGGCTCCAGGCTCTGAGCTGTCAGCACAGAGCCCGAGGTGGGGTTGGAACCCACTAACTATGAGATCATGACCTCAGCCGAAGTTGGATGCTTAACGGACTGAGCACCCAGGCGCCCCAGTAAGATTTACTTTGATCGAATGATTTGGAAAGCACTGGTCTTCGCAGCCCCCAGCCCACCCCCCACAGAGGAAGCACCTGCAGCCACCTGCTCTCTGTTCTGTTCTAACTGCCTTCCCTGGCTGCCCTTTGAGGTCTGAGCAGCCCCCTGTGCTCCTCCGCACAGCCGCCCCGCCCCCACTCCCAGCCGTCTCCCGCATCCTCCTCGCTCCCCTGCATTCTTGCACATACACGTGTGCGCATGCGTTCACGCCCACACCCATGCTTACGTTCACAAGGCTTCATGCTCACCCGTCCCTCTCCTCGCCCTGTGCCGGGTCAAATCCTTCTTTCCTAAGCTCAAGGAGGGTAGCCCGAAGCTCCACGCTGCCCCCCTCCTGGAGAGCAGCTAAGGACGGAGGCTGGAGCTGGAAAGCCGGCTGGGTCCTCTCCCTTGTGTCCACCTCCTAAGGAAGGCTCACACCCAAAAACCCACTCCCGAGCTCCCTTTCCACCTATGTCCTCCTGCCTCCTTCTGTCCTCCGGGAGGCCACTTCCAGGTTCCCGGCACCCTGCTAAATGCCAGGTGACCACAAAGAAACACGATGTGTCCTTGCCCACAGGGGTGGAGAGGAGAGGAGGCACCACAGGCAGGGGGGCTGCGTGGGGGCCCCCAGCCCAGCCATGGTCATTCGGCAGCTGAGTGATCTGGGGCCGTTCGTGGTCTCTGACTTTCTCTGTAAAACACGGTTACTGTTACCCCAGGCCTGTAATCCATGACTCCAAGTCTGCGGAGTCTCAATCAATGGGACGCCTGTTAAAGTCAGCCTCCCAACTCCCACCCCAGACCTGCTGCCTCTGACCTCAGAGTGCGGGGGTGCGAATCTGCACTTCAGTGAACTCCCTGGCGTGACTCTGGCCCATGGGGGAGTCTGGGCACCTCTGGGGTGGACTTCTCAGGGCAGTGGGGGCCTTACAGAAATGGGGTTCCTCCCTCCCCCCAGGAGCACGTAGTTAATTCTGATTGGGGCTGGGCAGTTGGGGAATGCTTCATGGGGAGACATGCCTTAACTGAGTCTCCGAAGGTGGGTCGGGTTGTCCTAGGGACGGGGAAGGCATTCCAGACAAAGGGTCAGTCTGGAGGTGGGCTGGGGGTTTGTGCCCACAGCGTGTGTGGGAAGAAGGAAAGCAGTAGCTGGGTATATTGGAGAGGCGCTGCCTACAAAGGGGTTAAGCCGAGCCGGACCGGGTCCTGTCCACTCAACTTCCACCTCCGTCCTCTGAGGAAATGGGTTTTCCAGGAGCCTGGCCTGGGCCAGCGGTGACTCGTGGCTCTACATGCATGGCAGGGGAAATGACTCAGGCCCCGGGGGGAGAAAGTGAGCCACGGGTCCCCTGCCCATTGACCCCTCCCCCATCATGAGGATGGGCAGGAGCCGGACCTCCTTCTCTTGGGGCCAGTGGGGCCTGGGGCTGGGAGGGGGCGTGTCGGCTTAGATGATCCCTGGCCACCCTCTGCTCAGCCCGAGTCCTTGGGGACTCCGTGATGGTAGTCCCCATTGTGTCAAGCTGGGCTGGACCGTTCTGTTCTCTGTGTGTGTTTACGGAAGGCCTGAAGTCAAGGGCAGCTGGTCCAGAAGGGGGAGAGGTTTGGTCCCCACCCCCCTTCTCCCAGGTTGGCATTGTCTACACTGCCGCTGGTCTTGGCTGCCCCCCTCTCTTTTCTCTCCCGTTTTGGTGGTGGGGGTCTCCCAGAGCCAGCGGAGCATGCGTCTCTAGGACTTTGGCCAGTGCCAGTTCTGCAAGGAGTTGTGCAGAGCGAGACCCGGAGCTGTGTCTGGGGTGATCTTGGGCCGGACGGCCCCTCCCTAGCCTCGGTTTTCTAGACTGTAAAATGGCAAAACAGCAGGACCAACCTCACACGGTGGCTCCAGGGATTTCGTGTGACCGCATAGATGACACCACCGCAGCGATCCTCGCGGTGATGCTGCTGGAACACCCTCTGGGTGGCGCCCGGCCCTGGTCGGGTGCTGCGGGGGCGGTTCTAGAAGGCCTGGCCTGTGGGCTGATGGCTGGCGTGAGGAGTCTTTGATGGCCAAGCTCTGTCCGGCTCTGCCGGTCCACAGCCCCCGAGACCAGGACAAGGTTCTGTTCCCATGGTCAGTGTAGAGGTCCACGTAGGGGCCCCTCCCCTCCACAGCACAGGACCCCCTCCCTCCTGGCTGAGCCAAGGGGGGGGCACCCGAGGTGGTGACCAGGGCATTCTGCAGCCCTGCCGGAGGTGTTGGGAGAGTGGGATACCCATCGCGGATGCTGATGCGGGCTGCGTGGGGTGGCGGGTGTGTACAAGGGGCAGACCATTGGGGGGCCCTCCTGGCCACGGGCAGCGGGGTGGGGGGAGGGCCGGGAGGAGGGTGTGATGAGATGGGCAGTGGGCAGAGCTCTCTGTCGTGTGAAGTGGGGACGGGAAGGTGCTAAGTGGACAAGCCAGGCAGTGCCCTGCCCCTTCCTGGAATCTTCTCATTGTCCCAGTCCCGCTGTCCTATCTCCTGTCCGGTTCTGTGAACAGCCTTGGTCTGGTCTGCAAGGTCGGAGGTTTTCTGGGTGGGGTTTCAGTCTTCCCCGCTGCACTCCCGGAAGGGAAGTTTCATGCTCTAAGAATTTCCTGTCAAGGTGCTCTGGAGGCTGAGCTGGCCAGGGCCACAAGGCAGGGGGCATGGAGGGTGGGAGGGGAGGGAGGGAGGCCGGGGGTTGACTTAGGGTCAGGACCCCTACCACGTGCATGGTCCTGTTCTCAGTCCCTTACAAGTATCACTTCATTTGCAGATGTGGAAAGCGAGGCCCAGAGAGGGGGAGTAAGTAGTCCAAGGACACACAGCGAGTGAGCCGGAGAACTGGAAGTTGAACCCAGACAGTCTGGCTCCAGAGTCGTCTCCACTGCCTGTGAGTGGGTTAAAGGAACCCAGGCAGAGCGTCCCACTCAAATCCCAAAAACGTCCCTGGGGGCCACATTGTCTGTTCTGGAGGGGCTGTTGAAACAGCTAGGGTAGCCTGGAGATGAGCCTAGAAGTGTTGGGGCCATGCAGTCGGTCCCGGATCTGTGTGTGAGTCTCCTCTGTGGTGCTCCACGGGGACCCAGCCTCATCATGCCCCTCCGGTGACTGGGAGTTCTCTTCTTCGTCTAGGCCATTCTGCTCTCTAAGCTCAATCTGGGAGGGCCAATGCGATGTGGGCGATTCTGCCCTGTCCTGGGCCCCTGTCTACCAATGGTGCTAGCTCGCTCTGAGCAGTCAGTGGGCCGAAGAGACATGGGTTTTGGGCAGCTCCGTCCTTGTTTGCTGTGTGATGTCAGGAAGCCATTGCCCTCTCTGGGCCTTAACATGGAGAATTTGGACCAAATTCATGAGTGATCTGTCAGCTACAAGTTCACAAGCATAGAACCCTGGTCACAGTGAGGGGGGCTGCGGGGGGCTGCCTGGAGGAGGTGACCGTTGGATCAGGGATCAGAGGTAGACAGCAACAGGGACTGGCAGAAAGGAGAAGACAAGGAGGGGCATGCTCGCGTCTCCGGATGCTGGGTTTCCCCTGCTGGCCTAAGGTGACAGGAGGCAGTTTCTAAAGGAGGCAAAATGCTCAGAGAGAACACAAAGTGAAAGCTGAAAAATCACAACCTGGGTAGTGGTGGCCTCTCTCTAAAACACTTTTGTATGTGTTAAAAAGAAAAAAAATTTTAAGTTTATTTATTTTGAGAGAGAGTACATGCACGCGCACATGCTGGGAAAGGACAGAGAGAGGGAGAGAGAATCACAAGCAGGCTCCGCGCTGTCAGCACAGAGCCCGACGCAGGGCTCAGACTCTGAGATCTTGGCCCCGAGCCGAAATCAAGAGTCAGAGGCTTAATAGACTGAGCCACCCAGGTGCCCTTCATATGTGCCTTCTAAGGGGTCCTGTGATGCCACCGAGGCGAGATGATGGCAAGGCCCAAAAAACCTGGGGTTCGGTATTGCATAATGGGACATAGGAGCCTGGCTCTGGTTTCAGGGAGCCAGGTTAGTTCAGGGAAGGCGACGATGAGCTCCTTCCAGGGCCACCTGTCCCTTGAATGCTACCCTCAAATACTCTGTCCAAAAGCCACCTCGTCCTGGAAGCCCCTCTTGGCTTCTCCTAAACTTAGACTCCTTGGCTGCACCCGGTTTTGCAGGCTTCCCTTGGTCTGGCTTGTGACGGATGATTGCACCTGCCGCCACAGCCATATGCAGGTGCCCATGCAATGAGGATTCCTGTCTGTGTCCCTCTGCTGGCCAAGCCACCTGGCATCGCTCTGTGAGCACCACCTGTACGGGTTCCCCTCCAGGCCTCACAGTCCTGACCAGGCGAGGAAAGCCCTGGCCTCTGGAGTAATCTTGGGCAGGCTGTTTAACCCCCTGGGCTTCAGATTCCCTGTCTGTGAAATGTGCCAACAATAGGGCCCACTCCACAGGGTTGAGGTGAGGATTAATATAAGCACAGGGGTGCAGTGGGAGAGCACAGGCTGGCAGGTTGGCTCTTGGTAATAGAGGTCATGGGGAATCAGAAGGGCCCACTCTACACTGGGGTGGAGCTGGGGGGAGCTGGGCCATCAGGGTCTACCTGTCAGACTGGAAGACAGGGCTGCCTTTCCGGCTGGTCGGGCCCTGGGAACTGGCTCCCCCTGGTGGTCATGACAGGAAGCACGCTTTCCTCTGTTCCCTGCAGAGGGCGCTGTGGGGTGCTGGTGCTTCGCTCCATTTCTCTCACCCCTCCAACCGCCCAGCCTTTGTCCAGCCAGCTCCGTGCACTGGGTCCTGGCCGCAGACACGGACCAGGGGCTCCCCCCCCCCCCAGCTGAGGAGGGAATGCACCATCCTGCACCGCCTAGAAGAGGCCCTAGCCAGCAGTGGGTAGCAAAGGAGGCCCAGACTGACTGTAGAGGGGGTCGAGGAAGGCTTCCTGAGCTGGATCTTGGGGATGGTGGTGGTGAGGTTCCCGGAGGCGATCCCAGAGAGCCCTATCTCTCCTGCATCTCCCCCAGGCCTGGAGGGGCAGGTTGCTTGGGGTGGCCCAGGTGGTCCTGTGGAGCCTTCCCCATCCGATCCTAGCCAAGATTACCCATCACGGCTGGGGCTGGAGGGAAGTAGTATTAGCCCCATTTTCTGTCACTTGTCCAGGGTCATGCAGCAAGTGAGAGGAGGAGCCAGGACTTGAACTGAGCCGGGCTCTGGACGCCGCTGCCCCTTGATGTGCAGCTGCTGGCAGCTCTGGGGAGGTCCGCGGGCTGTGTCCATACTTGCTTCCCCACCTCCCGTCCCAAACCCACCCAAGCTGCGCTGGCATCCCCCTCTGCAGGGCTGGCCCTGCCACCTTGCAGACCTGGCCCTGGCTAACACTCCTGGCCTCTTTCAGGCGTGGACTTCTCAGGGTGACTCTGGGGAGGAAGATGGCCGCCCAAGTGCTACTGCGGATGGCGCTGTTCCTGCTGGCTCTGCTCCTCCTGGTGCAAGGTAGGCTATCTCGGAGCTGCCGTGGGACTCTTGTGATTTACATTAAAGTGCACCCATGCCCAGGACAGCTGCCAGCATATCCACTAACCCCTTTGGGCAGGCACGGGACTTCAGACATAATTTAGCAAGTGGATGGTGTCTTCCAGAAAAAGGGACCTTATCTTTCTGGCAGATGCAGAGCTTGAGATGGGGAACATGGATTGGGTTTTGGACCCACTCCCTTCTGCAGCCAGAACATCCCTGTGCAGTGCACAGCCTGCACAACTGTCTATGGTAGGCATGGCCTCCTGAAGTATTTTACTGCCATTAATTTTTTTTTTTTTTTGCCTTTGGGTCACCTGGGTGGCTCAGTTGGTTAAGGTCTGGCTCTTGATATCAGCTCAGGTCATGATCTCGCAGTATGTGAGTTTGAGCCCCATGTCAGGCTCTGCCCTGACAGCTCAGAACCCTCACGGGACTCTCTCCTTTCTCTGCCCCTCCCCCTGCTTGTGCTCTCTCACAAAATAAGTAAACATTAAAAAAAAAATTTTTTTTAAACCTTTGTAATTATTATTAGTTTTTAGTTCTTTTTGTCATTTGTGAGCAGGGCACATTCACCTTTTTGTAGACCTTGGAACATGTGCGAGCCCCAGGCACCGGATCCTGTATTCTGAACCTGAAGCCTGGCCCCCCCACACTGCCCCTGCCCGCTCCCCGCCGCAGATTCCCATCTGAAGTCTTTCCCTCCTCAGGTGCCTGTGGCAGGAGCCCCCGTGAAGACTTCCGTTTCTGTGGCCAGAGGAACCAGACAGAGAAGAGCAGCCTCCACTACAAACAGACACCGGACCTGCACATCTCCATCAAGAACTCAGAGGACGCCCTCATCATCCATGCCCCCTTCGCCGGAGTCCTCCAGGCCCCCCAACCCTTCCCCGACCCCAGGGGCCTCTACCACTTCTGCCTCTACTGGAACCGCCATGCTGGGAGATTTCACCTTCGCTATGGCAAGAACGACTTCCTGCTGAGTGACCGAGCCTCTAACCTCCTGTGCTTCCGGCACCAGAAGGAGATCCTGGCCCAGGGCCCCCCACTGCTCGCCACATCGGTCAGCTCCTGGTGGAGCCCCCAAAATTCCAGTCTGCCCAGTGCTGCTGGCTTCACCTTCTCCTTCCACGGTAAGGGGGGGGTCTCCGTGCAGAAGGAACTCAGACCAAGGCCTGAAGGCGGGACATGCACTAGGTCACAGGGCTTAGCTTTTGTTCCCAGGCAGTGGGGAGCCATTGAAGGTACTGAGGAGGGGAGGGGAGTGATCTACGCTGTGCTTCAGGAAGCTTTGTGAGAAGGTAAGGGGGTGAAGGCAGAGGGGAAAAGTCCCCTCCAGAGGCTGCAGGGAAGGTCCAGGTGAAGGAAGACAGGCTTGACCAGGGTGGGATGGGACTGGGTGTCAGGAGCCAGAGGCCCCACGAGCCCCCCGCGCCCCCAACAACCCTCCTGGGAGGGGCCCTCTGGGCTCCAGGAGTGTGGGCAGAAGGGCCTTGGGGAGCTGTGTCCCAGCCTTCCCTGCTGGGCTGGAGTTGCTGGAAGGCTCCCTGTGGCAGAGCCCCCGTCTGGCGGGCCTCTGGGTGACCACGGGGGAGTCCCCCCACGTCTTGGAGCCTCGGTGTCCTCTTCCATAGAACTGGGGCTGGAGGCCTTCAGAGTCACGTGAGGGTGAACTGGGAGTCTGACAGGAGTGGCGTCTCCGATAACAGCCTGTCTGTCTGTCCTGTGCCCCAGATCCGCCCCAGAAGGCCTCCCACAATGCCTCGGTGGACATATGTGAGCTGAAAAGAGACCTTGAGCTGCTCAGCCAGCTTTTGAAGCACCCCGGAAAGACCTCGAGGAGGCCCTCGTCCACCCCTGCGAGCCAGTAAGCGTGGCCCCCAGACCAGACGTGGGCAGTGGGGGCGCCCGGAGCAGGAGGTGGGGAGGGGGGTGGGGCGTCTCCTGGGGCTCCATATTTCCATCTCCTCCTGGAGGAATCGAAATACAGCCCTGAGGCCAAGCCCCTAACTTTTGTAAAAACAAGTGTCACTCCCGCCGCCCCAGAACAGCCACCCACGCCCTCTTCCCCACCAAGAAAGGAGACTCTAGTGGCCCATTTGAGAACTTGGCAGACTGAGGCCCAAAGATAGGCAGGGCTCCTCCATGGCCAGGAGCGGGTCAGTCTAGGCAGAGCTGGGCCTGGAAGCTGGTGCTCGGGAGAGCCCCCCTTTCCTGTTTGCTCTGATGTCCTGGCTTCCTCTCACCCCACCCCCACGCCCTCGACACAGGTCATTCTCTCTCCTGCGTCAGCACCATCGGGCTGTTTTCTCCCTCCCATCCCCCCCCCCCGCCACTCCAGCCTGCCTCTTCCCTGTGTATCTGCCTAGTCTCCCCTTCTTGCTGCATCTCCCTGCCCGCCTTGACCAACCTCCCCACCCCGTGTCCCCCTGCTAGGCAGCTGCAGAGCCTGGAGTCGAAGCTGACCTCTGTGAAGTTCACAGGGGACACGCTGTCCTTTGCGGAGGACCTGGTCAATGCCACGGTGTGGAGGCTGCAGCCCACGGCCGGCCTCCAGGACCTGCACATCCACTCCAGGCTTGAGGTCAGGAGACAGGGGCCGGGCTGGCCGGGGCAGGAAGCAGATGTGGAGGCCTGACCACTCCCCTCCCTGGGCCTTTGCGAGCCACATGTGTGCTGGCAAGGAAGGTCTCAGGCCCAAGGAATGCCCTGTTAGCGGCTACCCCATGCCCGAGGACCCTTCCTGGAACAGTGGTGGGGAACAGAGGTGGGGGGGACCAGCATCAGAGGCTCCCATGCCCCGCCCCCACCGTGTAAACAGAAGACCGGTCCCAGAGTGCCTGGGGGTGTGCCTCAGTCTCAGACCGCCCCTTGAGTGGGCCCAGTAGCTGGAGTCACCCCCACAGCCCTCACATCCTCACATCCTACCACCCGGGATGCCGCACACAGCCCTGGCATCTGAAGGCCAGACAGCACCACACTGCGTGAACCCCCCTGGAGCCCTGGGCTCTAACCTCAAGGCTCCCCAGCCAGCGCTGGAGCCAAGAAAAGGAGGGCTTCCTGAAGGGGGCGGGCTTGGAGGTGGCAGCATCCAGGGGGGTGTTGGGGGCGGTGTGTATGGCAGAGCTGGGAGCCCACGGCCGGCCACACCCCACGGGGACTCTGGTCTGCAGGAGGAACAGAGTGAGATCCGGGAGTACTCAGTGCTGCTGCCGCGGGAGCTCTTCCAGAAGACCAAGGGCCGGAGGGGGGAGGCTGAAAAGAGGCTGCTCCTGGTGGACTTCAGCAGTCAAGCCCTGTTCCAGGTACAGGGCCCGCATCCTTGTGCCCTCCCCCGGGGGAAAAGCAGTTTCTGTCTGATGGGGAGGTGGAAGGCAGGCATAGAGCCAGGTCCCCTCGTCCGCGAGCCGGAGCCTTTCCTTGTAAAGTCAGAAAACAGACTGTGACGTGCAAATCTCTCCCGGAGAAGGCTAAATTATGTTGTTTTCGCTACAGTGTAAATGACTACATGTACAAGAATTGTTTACAGAGGGAGCCTCCACATCTCAGAGCAACGTGTGGGAGTCTAGAAAACCCAGGGAACTCCTCGGCCCTTCTCAGCTTTGAGCCCTCACCCCCTACTGTCTTCTCTCCTCCCGTATCTCTAGGACAAGAATTCCAGCCAGGTCTTGGGGGAGAAGGTCTTGGGTATTGTCCTGCAGAACACCAAGGTAGCCAACCTCTCGGAGCCTGTGGCGCTCACTTTCCAGCATCAGCCACAGCCGGTAAGTGGGAGCAAACCAACCCAGGACACGAGGGTCCCTCCTTTTCTGCCCTGCCTTCTGAATCACTCATCTTTAACAAAACGACTGGTTGGCTGAGGGCATCAGACACTCAGGTGCAAATGGGGTGGCGGCCTGGCCCACAAAGGAGCGCGCTGTGACGGGGTCCACTCTCCTTTCTTGTTCCCGCAGAAGAACG
>PJEM01017701.1:0-21114 GCA_004023845.1 Helogale parvula
CCAGGCGGGACCCCTGAGATCCAGGCAGGACCCCTGAGACCCAGGCAGGACCCCTGAGATCCAGGCAGGACTCCTGAGATCCAGGCAGGACCCCTGAGATCCAGGCAGGACCCCTGAGATCCAGGCAGGGCAGGGCTGTGCTCCCTCCAGAGGCTCCAAAGAGGGTCCTTCCTTCCTCTCCCAGCTTCTGGGGCTCCAGGCGTCCCTGGACTTGTGGCCGCGTCCCTCCTGTCTCTGCCTCTGCCTTCAGCTGGCTTCTCCCCTGCGTCTGTGTCTCCTGTCGGGGCCGGTCTGACGCAGGCTGAGCTCTCCTCAGATCCTCCACTTACTCACATCTGCAAAGACCCCGTGTCTAAGTCGGGTCCGGTGGACAAGTCTGAGTGCTCACGTTTGGGGGCCTCACTGAGGACCAGGGCACCTCGTCTGTGATATCGGGGCAGCTGCGCCTTCCCGATAGACTCAGCGCCGGGCGTCCAGGCGGCCGGCTGTGAGCCCCCGAGGACGCACGGAGTCACACTCCTTTCTCGCCCCCGGCTGACGGGAGGCTCAGCATTTTTACCAGCCGGTCCCGCGTTTCCCAAATCCATCCCGTTAGACCTTTGGAAACAGCCCAGGAAACAAGAAAATGCTTCTTGCAGTATTTGGAAAATTTTTAGTTTCCAAGTCAAGGTCATGACTTTTAAAAAAACGCATCAGGGACGGTGAGCCGTGCACCGTGGGCAGAGTTCAGGTCCAGGCGAACAGAGGTTTTAGGAAACAACGTGACACAGTCATGCTACACTTTCTCTGTTTATTCTGCGGAGAATATGAGGATTATATATTCTATACAATATACTCTATGTTCCCCCAAGAGCTCCTTTCTCCATTTTAAGCTTTTATAGACGCACAAGAGAGAAATATTTTTACAAAATGTATTGCAGGGACGCCTAGGTGGCTCAGTCGGTTAAGCCTCCGACTTCGGCTCAGGTCAGATCTCACATTCGTGGGTTCGAGCCCCGCGTCAGGCTCTGTGCTGGCAGCCAGCTCAGAGCCTGGAGCCTGCTTCCGGTTCTGTGTCTCCTTCTCTCTCTGCCCCTCCCCCTCTCATGTTCTGTCTCTCTCTGTATCCAAAATAAATAAACATTAAAAAAATTTTTTTTAAATGTATTGGGAATTGAAAGCAATATCAAGAGGCTGCCACAGCTTGGCTTACATTATGGATGACAAGGTCAGGTGCATGCTGAGTCTTCATTTCAACAATTCCGGGGACTTCTGTGGCCTCCTGTTCTAGGAAAACGCCCTGGGGACACCCCCAATGAGGCTGGGGGTCCAGAGGCTGCACGGGGAACGGAAGGTAATGGGGTCTCAGAAAAACAAGCCGTTATAGGAACAGGTGCAAATTCCTTCTTACAAAAGGCCGCCCGGTACCGGCTTGACGGCTCCCCCCACGCCCTTCTTTCTGGCTGAATTGTGTCCCTGCCTCACAAGTGACACGGCGAAGTCCTGCTTCTGGGACCGGGGAAGGTGACCGTATTGGCAAAGAAGTGAGGGGGCGTGTGTGCTTTCAAATGCCGCCTGATCCTTGTTTTCTAGAAGATTCTAACATCTCCTGCAGAGCACTCACTAATGAGGCACTTGTCCCTTGACACTGGAGGGAGCTTTGGCCCCTGGGATTCGCACGGGGACCCCTGCGTCGCCCCGCCCCGTGACTGTTAGTGGACCTGCAAGAAGCCTTATGAGGAGGGCAGATGTTTCTAGAATGTCAGCCTCCTGCTGACATCACAAGCTGCTGACGTGAGGTGTGAACCACGGGATGTACATGCCCCGGCCGCAGACAGCATCTGTCAGCAGCCCTGATTTAGGAAATGACGTTCCGGGAGGCTCAATTGTGTCGGCTTCCCTGGGCCACAGGCATGCTCAGAACTTTGGACGAATGGGATTCTGGGTGTGTTTGTGAGGATGTTTCTGGATGAGATTGCATTGGATTCAGCAGACTGATGCATCCGAGGGTCCTTCTTGGTGTGGGTGGGCCTGATCTAATCAGTTGACGGCTACAATAGAAGAAAAAGGCTGAGTAGGAGAGAAATTCTTTCTGCCTCATATTTTTCCAGCTGGGACATTGTGTGTGTCTGGGGGTTTTTTTTTTCCCCTTAGCTTCAGACTTGACCTAAAATATCGGCTCTTCCCGGGTCCTGAGCTTGCTGCCTTTGGGCTGAAATTTACACTGTCAGCTCTGCATTGTCTGCCTTTGGACTCAAATGAGAACTTACCCCACGTGAGCTGTGTTGGGTCGGTAGCCTGCAGATCTTGGAACTTCTCCGTGTTAGTAATTGGGCGAGCCAATCTGCTGTAATAAATGACTCTCTGTGTGTCACACACACACACACACACACACAGACACACACACGCATGCACACCCATTGTTTCTGTTTCTCTCAGATCTGGACGGAGATCCGATCCAAAAGCAAACCCCAGAGCCCTGGACCCTCCAGATCCCATCAGAGACGGAGCCTAAAAGCTCCAAACAGCTGCCCAGGGAGGGTGACAGACATGATCCCCAGGCCCTTGGAGGTGGGTGAGGTCCGGCATGTGACAAAATCCATCTCCTTTGCGTCTGGCTTAGGACAAAGTTGCCGTCACAACCAAGTCCCCCCAGTCACTGGACTTGAAACCCTGCAGAATTCTTCTCCCCAAGTTCTGGGGACCCGAAGCCTGAAACCACGATGGCGGCAGGCTTGGCTCCGGCTCGAAGGCTCTGGCCGGGGCAGGGTCTCCGCCATGATTGGTGTTTCCTGTCCATACATCACTCCGGTGTCTGCGGCGTCCCCTGTGCGTCCGTGTCCCTGTTCTTATGAAAGACACCACTCATCGGATTTGCGACCCTCCCCGGTCTGGGGGGACCGTGTCATATCTCGGTACATGTCCATCGACTTCATTTCCCAAATCCTTTCTCTTGCACCTGCTCCTGAGTGGACACGTCTCCCCGGGGGCCAGAGTGCGACCCACAGCACCCAGGCCCTGGGCCACATCGGCGTGGACATTAGAGCCTCAGGCTTCATCTGTATCGGCCACTCCACCCTGGCCGCCTCCCTGACAAATCCATCACCCCCTTGAGATAATAACCCCAGCCCTGCGGAGGCGCCTGGCTTGCTTTGGACTCTTTTCCGACAATCCTCTTTTGTGTCTTGGTTGATGGAAAACTAGACACAGGCACACACTCACCCCCCTGCTACTTAATGCCTGAGCCACCGCTTTGTTGAGCCCCCCGGGGGCCCCCTAGAACAGGGGGAAGAAAAGAGTCACGTGCTTGGCTAATTCTATCCTTCCGTCTGAATCCCGGACACCTGGGAGGCAGGAGGACGGAGCCCTTTCTTCTACGAGAAAACGAGACCCCAGGACATTCGCCTTTTTATTTGCGTTTTGTGAAAGTCACAATGGTGCTTAGGGGCCGGTTAGTAAACATCAGAGACCGGGAAATTCTGTGCCCCCGGGGGGTCCGGAACACCCCCACTGAGCCAGGCTCTTGCAGGGCTGGGAGGAAATAACTAAGCAGAAAAGAAGCAAACAGGGAAATTGAAATTGCACAAAAGCTGATGACTGACCCCGTCGGGGTGGAAAGTGGGGACGCTCACGGGCTTTTCCTGCAGGGCCCCAACTCCTGGAGGAGGGAAGGGAGCCCATGCTGCAAACACCAGCCTTTTCTGCAGTGGAAACACGACATCATTTGGAGGCCGCGGTCCGCACCTCACACAAGCGCATTTCAGACTTCCAGCGGGCGAACTCGCTTATTCTCACTACTGTGTGAATGATTGCCGGCTGGAGGTCGGAGACCTGACCTCCCGTCCGGAGATTCGCGCTCTGCGCACTCACGGGACCCCCGTGGGAAGCCTGCTCGGTATTCCCCGTGCCCACGCGCCCTTTATTTCTGGAACACTCTGTTTATTTTGAAGTGAAGCCAGATGTTGGTATTTTTGAGCCCACCTACCAATATGGCGCGCCTTTTTCCGCACCAGACGCCTCCTCCGTGAAGTCTCCCAGGATTGCGAGGTGCAGTCCAGCCCCTGTCTTCATGCCCCGTGGGCTCTGCAATCATGTACCCCACGCCCAGCTTCTGGGAGCCGGCCCTTCGAAGGGTCATGTCTCCATGGCCCCCCGTGGCCAGCCCTGCAGAGCCCACCCTGAGAGTCAGCCTGGTCCCTTTTTCTGACCCACCTCCCCGACCTTTTATACCTCGTTGGAGCCTCGGAGCAGCGACACCCTGACTCGACAGCGATGTTTGCCAGCCGCCACCTTTCCGCTGAGGGTTCCCTCCTCATCAGGCGAAGGCATCGATGTTGCGGGATCTGCAAAGCACGTATGGAAATGGGCGGCGGAGGGGGGGCTGTGAGAATAAGGAGTGAGCCCCGACCGTGAGGGACTCAGGAAGGACTTTTTGGGGACCTGAGAGGCTGGAAGAGCCGGGGGTGCGGTGTGGGGAGTGGGGTGAGCGCGACCCGGGACCTAAACCTCAGAGCAGCGGACTTCCGCCCGGGCACACGGCTGACTTCCGGGCGCGTTACTCTACGTTCGAGGGTCACATGACACTGAGGGTGACCCGGAGTCCAGAGGCAGGTCCGGGAAGGAGGGAGGGAGGCTCAGCCCGAGCTGGACCCGGAGAGGGACCGTCGTCCCTTGTGCACCGGTCTCTGCAGGTGCACAGGGTTCCGCTGCGGCCTCCGGAGCCAGAAGCGGGATCGGACCGGGGTCCGTGTGTGGTCTCGCCCCCGGAGCAGGTGCGTCCCACCCAAGGGAGGAGGGGACGGGGCCTCTTTGCGGCGCTGAGTCTCCCGGGACACAGCACAGGGGGGTTTGTCTCCCGTCAGCACCTTCCAGAAGCCCAGGACTCAGAATGGTGTCCCCACAATTCCATGCGTGGAAGCCCCGCCCCCTTGGGAGGCCCTCGGGAGGCGGGGCTTCGGCAGGTGATTGGCGTTACGTGAACGCGCGGAGGCAGGATCCCCAGCGTGGGCTTGGGGTCCTCACGAGAAGGGGGCGGGCTGAGCTCCTTCCGGCCTCGCCCCTGCGCCGGGAAGGGTGTCCTCACCACACGCCTGGTGTCAGCCCCGCGCCTGGGGACCCGAGTCCCAGCGGCCCAGCCCAGGACAGCCCGACGCGGGGACCTTTGACCGTGTCAGGACCTTACGTCCCAAGGCTGAGCTGCGACGCGTGGTGTTTCGGCGTGGGGACAAACCCAGTGTGGACAGCCGGTGCTGCGTCTACACTGTCTTACTCGGGGTGAGCCCTGCTCGGTGACCCCCTGCTGGCCGCCCTGCACCTGCTGTGGGACAGGACGGTCTGACACGGCCCTGCGGGCTCAGGGACCCGCCACGGGCAGACGGCCTGCCTGCAGGCGGTGTGGACAGGAAGCGGGTCCAACCGGACCAGCGATCTGACCTCCCCAGGATGGGCGTGTGAACACCGCATTCCTCAACCGGATTGGTCCTTGGCTCCTGGGTTGGGAAACGGTCACCATCGTCCCTGTGCGACAAAATGCTCCGCATCTCCCTGTCCGTGTCCTGACCGGCCCTAAACGGACAACGTGGGCTTGCGTACTTCCGTCTGCACTGATGCACCTGCTAATAAACTCCTTGGGAAGGACCCGAATTTCCATGCTTTCGAAGTGGGGGGAGGGGAGGCGTTTGCCTCCAAGGAGACAAATCAGACGCTGCAAAAACCGGGTTCTTGCTCGTGCATTGGCTGTCCGGACAGGCCAACACGGCTTCCTTAATGCTTTTTTTTAATGTTTATTTATTTTTGAGACAGACGCAGAGCATGAGAGGGGGAGGGGCAGAGAGAGAGGGAGACACAGAATTGCAAGCAGCTCTGGGCTCCGGGCTGTCAGCACAGAGCCCGAAGTGGGGCTCGAACCCACGAACGGTGAGATCATGACCTGAGCTGAAGTCAGATGCTCAACTGACGGAGCCCCCCAGGCGCCCCCGAAATATTCTTAAAGAGTCAGTGCAGGTAAGTGTTAGGTCTGAGCCAAATCACCTCCTTCGTTTTGTTGCAAAGATCTGAATTTTCCACGTGCCCTTTAATTTTTGTTATAAAATATTCCACACATCCGAATGCTCTGGAGGATAATACGATAAACAGCGTCTACCGGCTGGGGTTTTATCCAATCTGCACGTTTTCCTCTAATCGTTTTAGATCGTGCGTGTAGACCTAAGAGCTTCCGATGCCATTTCGCGCCTGGAGGGAGCCCCCCAAGCATTTCGTGACTCCACCGAGAATTGGGTCCGCACCTGAGGTCAGTGTTGCTCTGCTCGGTTTAGCAGGAGTTCATCTGTTGGTTCTCAGCATGGAAGGCAGACACGTAGTTTTTCCGTCCTTATGTGCAATTCTCAAGTGGTGCCTGTGTTTAGAATTAATTATCTGGGGAAAGAGCGTCTCTGGGGCTCTTTCTGGGAACGGATTGTGCAGTGAGCCGCGGCTGGTCATCTGCGGGACAGGCTCGCTCTAATGGGGCGCCCTGACCGGAGCCTGGGCTGTCTGGGTGTTTGCGAGGCGGCTGCTTTCACACCAGAAGTGGGTCACGGGGCGTCTCCGGCCAACCTCCGAGTCAGCGGTCTGGGGGCCCATGGATCTCTGCACTGACCTTCACTCTGGCGGCGGCCTGTCCGGCCTGCAGCACGATGCAAATACAGATGGTCCGGGATTCAGGCAGAGCGTCCTGCGGTGTCTTGATGAAACGCTGTGTCCTGGCCAGACATTGATGATAAGTGTAATATCCTTATGGCTTATTGAAATGCAACTGGAGGGAATTATCTGTACCGAATTTTTAAAAAATAGTTTTTGTTTATTTTTGAGACAGAGACAGAGCATGAGCAGAGGAGGGGCAGAGAGAGAGGGACACAGAATCCGAAGCAGGTTCCAGGCTCTGAGCTGTCAGCACAGAGCCCGACGCAGCGCTTGAACCCATGAACTGTGAGATCATGACCTGAGCTGAAGTTGGCTTAACCGACTGAGCCACCCAGGCGCCCCAATTGCACATTTCTTTATTCGTTCCTCAGTCGTTGGACACTTGGGCTGCTTTTGCAACTTGCCTATTAAAAATCATATTATTTTTTAGAATGCATACTGTCAGCCCCGCTGTCTGCTGCTGGACGTATGTGAGATGTTTCTTGGGTGTTGCAGGATTTACGGTGACTGCGCTGAGGGGAAGAGACCCTGTTGTGGGCAGATGACAGCTTTCCTTTGGAGGAGGGGCCCCAGGCAGAACCAGGGCCACGTGCTTCCCACCCCAGCCTGGCCCTCGGGGCGAAGGGTCAGGGCTGCAGGCGTTTCTGCTTCTCAGTCCTGTCTAGGGGCCATGCGTCCTCAGGGCTCGGTGGTTCTCTCCAAGATCCATAGACAGAAGGCTGCAGATATTGGGTGTTCGTTGGAGCCAAGGTCTCCAGACCAAGTGTCTGTACAACCAGGAAAGAAGGAAAAAAATCACAGGGAGGTGGCACAGAAAACAAAACCAAGGACCTCCCATATGATCAATGCAAAATCTCATGGACCATCTACTGCCTTTTCCGTTTCTCTCTTGCGTCCGTGACGAAGCCATCCATTCCAACAACAGACAGAAGGACTTTTATTGATCATGATTCCAGACTGCATATTGCACCTTGGCCACTAGGAAGCAACCCCTGGTGGGTCTGGGACGCTTTCACCTGTAATCCATGATGGTCAAAAGAATGTTCATAGCGGTACTTTCTACAATAGCCAAATCCTGGAAAGAGCCTAAATGTCCATCACCTGATGAGTGGATCAAGAAGATGTGGTATATATATACAATGGAGTACTACATGGCAATGAGGAAGAATGAAATCTGGCCATTTGTAGGAAAGTGGATGGACCTCGAGGGTGTCATGCTAAGCGAAATAAGTCAGGCGGAGAAGGACAGAAACCATATGTTTGCACTCAGAGGTCTAACAGGAGAGACCTGGCAGGGGACCATGGGGAGAGGAAGGGGGAAAGAGAGCGGGGAAGAGTGAGGGACACAGATCAAGGGAGACTACTGAATACTGGAGACGAACCATGGACTGAAGGGGGAGGGGGAGGGGGTGAGGGGGTGATGGTCATGGTGGGGGGCACTTGGGGGGAGAAGCACTGGGTGTTACATGGAAACCAATTTGACAATAAACTATTATAAAAAAAAAAGAAGCTGTGCAGACCCTTCTCTGTGTTCCAGCGACGTATCTGTGTGAGGTCGGATCTTCTTCCACAGAAAGAACACAGAGCAACGCAGGATGCAGACGCCGATGGGAGACGCCGCCGTCTTCCCTGAAGACGCACGTTTGCAAGAACGTATGACGTTTTGAGTCTTTGTTTCTTCTTCACGCAGAAGACGGCGGTCTCGTCTCTTACTTCTCTCCACTTGCGCAACCTTCTCTTGATGCTGGTCCGTCCTGTTGGAAGGCAGCCTCACTCATGCACGGCTGGAAGAGGAGACGTACTTTCGTAGCCTTCTCAGGCATAGTGGGAAATCTTTGATGCTGCCCCAAACCCACCAAGCGGTGGCTTTGTAAACGCAGGAGTCCGGAACCTTCTGCAATGGCAGGAAGTATGCCCTGCCCTTGTCCGTGGTCTCTGGGACAGGTCACCCATCTTTTGCTCAGGAATGATTCCATGTGCCAAAGGGGGGGGGCTCTGGGTCCTTCCAGGGCTTTCTCAGGATGCATCCCACAGATGTTGGTGAGCGTGCTCTATGGACGTGTGCAAGGGAGTGGCCAGCCCCTGGGTCGCTGCCGTCCTGGAGCTCCCGGCCGAGATGATGGACCTGTGGTCCCCTCCCTGCGACCTGTGTGCTGGGCAGGAAGAATGCACCTGTGCAGGGACGAGGGCTCGGTCCCTCCATCGCAGGGAGACCCGATGTAGCCTCAACCCTGTATGTCTACGCCGAGCTCCCCCTACTGGCACAATACCGCCCTGTCCACGTTGTGCATCGCAGGGACCCTCTGTGTTCTGGAGGGGGTGCGTGCCGTGAACCTCACACTCCGGCCGGCGGCCCGGTGCCCTGCTGGCGAATGCTCACCATTAGCGTGAAACGGCTCTACTGAGGTGACTTCCTGAGCCGCCATATGCAAAGAGTTTGATTTTCCAACATTTGGCTACGTTGTGTGGCTTTATGCCCAGAGGGACATGTGTGGCTCCCTGGAGGGACTTGGAATGTTCTGGAAGAATGAGTTCTGTAGAACAACACCTCTGGAGGGGGAACACGGCCAGGGTGCAGGGAGCACCGGCATCTCCGTGACTGGCCGAGCCTTGCGGACTCTGTTCGGAACAACCCATTAAGTTGTGAACTACAGTCGGGCAAGCGTGTGGCACGTGTTTCACTAGAAGTTTCCATGCACTTGACTGTGGTTCACTGCAGGGCCTGAGGCTCTGGGGGCTTCACTTCCGGAATTTAATAGGACTTTGTCTGCAGGGTCTGCGTGGAGATTAATCAGCTCAGACTCCCACAGACTCCCTGGCTCTCCCTTCTTATTTTGAAGGGATTCATATGACAATGTGGTGAGAACATGTGCGTCTGTGGAACCGTCTGATGTACATAAAGCTTTTGCCGCCACAGGGCGCTATCATGTTGCATATCATGTCATCCCCTAAAGCAAATGTACGCACAAAACAACGTTAGCGTACGGACCCTATTTTCAAATAAGAGCAGAATTCATAGAGAGAAGTGTCATCCTTGTGCGTGTCTCTGCGAATGTCTCTAGTTTGCAAACATGCGGCGTAAGAAAAGACAGCTGGCTTCTCCTCTCAGTGTTGCAGCGTGTGTTTCTGTCGAAGAAGACACAGCCTCACGCGGAATCCTCAGATAATTGGGCATCATCTCTGACACATCCTCGGACCTACCAAGTGGCGGTTTCCTCACGGCCAAGCTGTAACACGCAACCTGGAATCGTTATCAGTGAAATTTTCTCATTCTGTTCACTTAACGTCAGTCTGTTTATTGTTTCGAATAGATCATCTGCCCATTGGTGCTCTGGAAAATATTGGTCCACGGATGTACAGAGGGCTTCTGATCGGTGATGTGTTTCATGGTGCAACATCAAAAGAAAAGGTCATCGTTTGTTGATGCAACTAACCCCTGATCTATCAGGAAAGAGAAGTCTAGGTAGTGGGAAGCCGTTGAGCTCTGGGGGCCGCGTGCCAGTTTCCAGAATCCCGAATTTCTCTCGGAAGCTCAAACGGTGTCACTGGAGGTAAACACCATCACTTGTTTTCCTCCAAGTGCGAGCTCACTCTGCTGGTGTTCTAGAGAATGTCTGCCAGCCGTGCCGCTCGGAGTAACCGCACTGTGTCTGTCAGCTCTTCTTCCAAGAAAACGGGTGTTTCCCGGGGAAAAGCAGCCAGTTCAGCTTCCAACCGAAACAGCCTGCCAGCCGCCGTGCGTCATTGCACGTGAGACGTGCTTTATGAGTACTTCTCGTTTTATCACGTAGGACATCACGCACGGATACCGTTGACCCTTGGACAACACAGGGGTTAAGGGCAGTGACCTCGCCATGCCATTGAAAATCCATACATCACTTTTCACTGCCCCAAAACATAACTGTTAACAGCCTACTGTTGTCCAGAAGCCTTAAGAATCACATAATCGCTGAAGATGTATTTTGTATCTCTACGTATTATATACTATATTCTTACAGTAAAGTCAGCTAGAGAAAAGGAAATATTAAAGAAATCATAAGGAAGAGAAAATACATTGACAGAAGTGTACTTTACTGATAAAAAAACAATCTGTGCGTAACTTTACCTGCACTGTTCAAAACTGTGTTGTCTGAGGGTCAACCGTACACACAGAACTCATATGTAACAAAAGTGATAATTCTTACTGCTTCGTCAAGGCTGCTCTTTTTTTATTCTTCAAAAAAATTTTTTTATTGTTTTTTATTTATTTTTTGAAAGAGACAGAGAGCAAGCAGGGGAGGGGCAGAGAGAGAGAGGGAGACACGGAATCGGAAGCAGGCTCCAGGCTCTGAGCTGTCAGCACAGAGGCTGACGTGGGGCTCACACTTGCGAACCGTGAGATCATGACCTGAGCTGAAGTCAGAGGCTTCACCGACTGAGCCAACCAGGCGCCCCTCATCAAATGTGCTGTTAAGTGAAACCAGCATTGTTTATGCTGCCAGAATGCTGGGTGCGAGAGGACGCAGTGATGGATCCTGCACTGAGCTTGTCCCTTGTTTCACACTAAGGCAGCAATAGCTTAGCCAATGGAAACTGCACCATCCATGCAAACATCAACACAGTGTGAAGGCAGAAGCTGACTTAATAGTTATGATGAGTGTGGCCCTGACTTACCCCCACCTCCCAGCCAAGGATGTGTGGTCCCACTTAGAGGGCTGATCTGATGATGAACACTGAGTGTAGTTGAACTTGACTGAGGCTCATCATGGTGGATTCCCACCCAAGGACGTGTGGCCCCACTGGGAGAATGTGATCCGATGACGAACGCTGAGTGTAGTTGAACATGACTGAGGCTCCTCATGGTGGACAAGCGTTGGCACCAGAGTCTGCTCACAGGCACTAAGCAGACACCCTCCCTGAAAGGACGCCGTCCTGGAGACCAACTATGACAGCCTCTGACTATTGCCTTGTCCTTGGGTTCCATGACCGTTGGCCGTCTCTATTGGCTCTCACATCACCATACCTCAGACAAATACCCCGTGTTCCTTTTAGCGATGCGCTGCTTCCTGGCCTGAGTCTGATCTTGTCATTCTTTAATTTGTTTCCACCTCCAAGCACTGGGTGCTGCCAAAGATTACATTTTGCCCCAGGGTCGTCACCGGTAGCACCCATGGGCTTTTATCTTACTTTCCTGAGGTGTGCGGCGTGTGTCCCCATGTCTGCCTGTGAGCCTTACGTGAACCTTCTGCGTAGGCATGTGGTTTAGGTCACATGGAAAAACAACCTCATTTGCACCTCATCTTCCCGATGTCTCTGTCCCGGGCCGTCTGCCCAGTCTGGGGATTTGTTACACTGGGGAGGTCCCAGGACGTCACTCGTCTTGCGGGTCTGTGGCCACGTGTTCATCCTCACCTGCACCATCGTAGGGGTACGTTATTGAGCTGTGGGTACTGATTCAGGGTCACAGCGGGATGAACACATTGCTCTTGGGCCATCTGCCTGCAGGTTCTGCTCACCTCTTCATTCTTCCAGTCTTTTCTTTCCCTTCCTATCTCCCCTTCCATGTGCGTTCTGTGCAACTAAACCCATGTGAGGCGGTTGGTTAGGATAATGTCAATTTTGCTTGGGTATCTAATTCTTACAAAAAGAACCCAGACACATGCATCCTAAATACAGAGGCTCAGACTAAAATCCCGGAGGTTTGGGGCCCCGACCAGACATCTGTCACCTCCTTTGAAATGTCCCCAGGCAACTGGGGACTCCAGAGGAGCTCTCTGTTTCCGGGCTCCCCAGCCACCCCTGTGCCTTTGCTCAGCACTGCGCCAGCGTCTGCTGGGGCTTTTGCAAATTATGGTCTGCAGTTGCACAGAGAAAACATGGACTCGAGTATTTCAGAATCAGTAGTGAGGGTTACCTATCACTCAGTGAATGTCCCGGATGGGGACCGGGGTCCAGAAGACACATTGAGTATCAGACGTGTTTTGCAGAGGACGGGCTGTGCTCTCAGACTCTAAATCGATGCAGGAGAGCAGAGCAGCGTCCGCACGCACCGCACATTGTCCTCCGGACCACCGGGTTCAGCGGCTGGAGGACGGTGCTGCATTCTGATGAGATGCGCTGGGTCCACGCCGCTGCCGTTTTGTGTTTTCATCGGGCACCACTCACTGCTCCCTGCAGGGAGGCGGCCGGGGTGACCCAGGCGTATTTGAGGATGCTGATGGCTGCGGAATTTCTAGAATCGGAATTAGTCATGGTGCTGGGTCAACCCTCTCAAGGATGTGCCTGTGAAAAGGTCACGTCGGTGGCCAACAGACAGAGGCTGTACTTTCCGGCCAGATGTGCACAAATCATGAACACGACTTACTTCAAGCTGCCTGCGTCTCAGAAGATTTGCTCTGTTTTTTTTTTTTTTTAAGCACAAGGACATGAGATTAAAGTTGAGTCGGAGCCTCAACATCGGAACCATAGGAGTGTGCAGTTTGAAGTGTTCCCCAAAAGCTGTTTACACATAATTATGTGGGTGGCATGGATTATAATGGTGGGCATTTTTACGAATGCAAAAATAACATACCTGGTTTTCACGGATGAGCCAACCGAGATTCTGCTTTCTCTAGAGCACACTTTACCACCTTGGTGCTGTTGACAAGTCTGCGGAGAGCTTGGAAGACTAGGGGCACCTGGGGGCTCAGCTGGTTAAGCGTCTGACTTCAGCTCAGGTCATGATCTCACAGTTTGTGGGTTCGAGCCCCACATCAGGCTCTATGCTGACAGCTCAGAGCCTGGAGCCCGCTTCTGATTCTGTGTCTCCCTCTTTCTTAAACATAAATAAACATAGCACACTGATGTCACAGTTATCATGACCTCAAGAGCAGAGTTTGGTCCCAAGTGGCTGCACCATGAGTGCACTGGCAGCTCAGATGGCAGAAGTTTCTAGAAGGGGGATCATGGCTGCCAGCTGGCTATACCATTGATAGACAGGCAGTTCAGGTGGTAGAATATTCCAGAAGAGGGAAACATGGGTCCCATGTGGCCAGACCATGAGTCCCAACAGGACAATGAGTGAACAGTCAGTTCACATTCTGGAATGTTCCAGAATGGGGGGCAAGGGTCCCAACTGGCTATGCCAGGAATGGACAAGCAATTCAGGTGGTAGAATGTTCCTGAAGTGGGAAACATGGATTCCATGTGGCCAGACCATGAGTCCCAACAGGACAAACCATGCGTGGACAGGCAGTTCAGGTGGTGGAATATTCCAGAAAGGGGGAGACATGGCTCTCATGTGGCCAGACCATGAGTCCCAACAGGACAGATCATGAGTGGACAGGCATTTAAGATTGTGGAATGTTCCAGAAGCAGGGGAGACAAGGATCCCAACAGGACAGACCATGAGTAAAGAGGCAGTTAACATGGTGGAATGTTCCAGAATGGGACACACAGGTCCCAATTGGCTATGCCATAAATGGACAAGCAGTTCAGTTGGTGGAATGTTCCAGAAGGGGGAAACATGGCTCCCAACAGGCCAGACCATGAATGAACAGGCAGGTCAGATGGTGACTGTTTTAGAAAGGGAAAACGTGGGTCCCATCTGGCCAGACCGAGTCTCAACAGGCCAGACCATGAGTGGACAGGCAGTTCAAATAGCGGAATGTTCCAGAAGCAGGTGGGACAAGGATCTCAACAGGACAGACCATGAGTGGACAGGCAGGTCCGATGGTGTAATGTTCCAGAATGAAGGATCAGACAGCGCCTTCTTGAGGATGACGGGTTAGGGGGGCGTTGAGAGAGGGAGCACAGGTAGAATTGGTGTGCATCATGGCAGGTGTTGGTCACTCATCATGGAGAAGCTTCCAGAAGGTCGTGAGTAACACCTGTGTTCAGTGGGATCTGTTGAGGGTGACACCTCAGGTGGAGAAGGGATTCTCTTCCTTTCTTCCTCCCTCCATTGCATCCCTGAATGGATAGATTCACAGAATCCTGGACACCCCACACTTTTTTTTCAGGATATGTCCCCTGGGCTCCTGACCCCTTCAGTCTGCCCTGATTTGGAGTGAAGAGACCCTGATCTGAGCCTTGCTTTTCCACTCACTCCTGGGGGAACCAGGGCCAAGTCAGTACCCTGCCCCCTGCCTCGGTTTCCCCATCTGTGAATGCTCAGAGTGACTTTGTGGATCAGAGGATAACATTGTTGCTTTCAGCGTGCCTTTTACAGATGAGCTGTCCTCACAACCAGAGTGTATTACATATGCCTACCTTCAGAGGAAGCTTCCGGATGGCTAGCACATTTCTATTGCTGCTTGATATGGAAAATCACAGTTTGCTTCGTAAAACATATTCCTGGATCCTGTAATATCCACAGAGCGTGTTTGGAAAATATGAATATTTTATATATGTTAATATTTGTAAATCAGCGTTTCTCATCCTCAGCACTCCTGACATTGGTGGAGGGATGACTCTCTGGGGAGTCCTGTGGATGGTAGGGTCTGGAACAGTGTCTCTGGTTTCCACTCACCACATTTGGGGAGCGCCTCCTCCCCCCAAAATGGGACAAGCATTGACATATGTTCTCAGGAAGACAAAAGTGCTCCCACTTGAGAACCACTGTCACATAGATGGACTGACAGATGATAGATAGATAGATAGATAGATAGATAGATAGATAGATAGATAGTTACAGAGATAGATGATACATAATAAATTGATGGATGATAGATAAAGGGATATAGATATGGGTGGATGATAGATAGATAACAGATACAGATATGGATAGATGAATGGATGCATAGACGGGTGGAAATGATAGATGATAGATACATAGATAGGGTGATTGATACATAGATGATAGATCAATGTGGATAGATAGATACATCAGTAGATACATAGATACGTGTAGGGATTAGATGGAAGAGAAGGAAGAAAAAGAGAAGGAAGGAAAGGAAGAAAGAAAGGGAAGAGGGAGGAAGGAAGGAAAAGAAAGAAGAAAGGAAGGAAAGATGGGAGGGAGGGAGGGACAGACGGTTGGAGAGAGAGAGAGGGAGGGTAGGAAGGAGGAGGGAGAGCGTGTACCCAGAATCGACTTGGCCACCGCAGAGTTTCTCAGTCTTGGCTTTATTGACTTTCGGGGCGGACAAATCTGTCACCTCCCTGGGGTTGTAGGATGTTGAGTGGTGGTCTCGGCGTCTACACCACGGTGTGTTAGCACATCTTCCCGTCCCCGGTTGTTCAACCAAAACTGCCTCCAGACTTGCCCACTGTTTCCTGGGACAAGGAAGGGGGCAAAAATGCACCCCCGTCGAGCATCATGGACACAGAGCCCCGTTCTTTGGAGCATGGCTCCCATGGCACTGACAATGGCTGGGACCCAAGATCTATGTGTGGTCTGCGGATGTAGGAAGGGGTGCCAGGCTGGTGCTCCATGGAGAAGGTACACCCGCAGGGACCACATACAACAGTTTACTTCCTGTTAGAGGCAGGATGTGCTTGGCGAGACCCGTCTGGACCTGTCCATCTTACCAAGCTGTACCCTTCACTTCCCCCCTCTGGGTTGACACCCCCTGGGTCCTGGACCAGCCACGTGGCGAGGACTGACCCTGCACAGACTCTGTGCCCGCTGGGAGTATCCCCACATCTGGGACTCGGATTGGATGAGTGAGGTCAGGGCTGGCTAGGAGCCGTCTTCGTCTTTCCCTCCTCCCCTCCTGGGCAGATATGTTCTTGTCCGTAGAAGAGTGGTAGACATGGTGGCAGGATATGGCGTGTGAGATCAGAGACCCTGACATTGTGGCACCTGCGGTGGGGCGTGTGTCTGTCATCGGTCTGTGTCCTCATCCTGCGTCCTGGACGGAGAGCACACCATGGTGGTACCCACGGATGGCCTCTTCCTGGGAGCCTTCTCTGGATGGGTTGGGTGGCCTTCAGCAGAATCAACATGACCTCTACCATCTAAGCCCCTGAACCGCAGCCTTGAAAGTGAGTGACCCCTTGGAACGCCAACTAATCAAGACACCAACAATCACACACAACAACACCGGCCACAGTCCCCCGCCCGCCGTGTCTATGATGACTTTGAAATCTTTCCAAGGATTTCAGCCTTCTCTTCTTTGAACGTGGGGATGGATTTTGAAACGATTCCGGATGGCATTAAAACATTAGAGTTTTTATCGGAAGCGATTGGCCAACCGTGTCAAGGATGGACTTACACAGTTGGTGCTCCTCACCTGCGTCATCCCATCTTTTGTGAGATGTGGTCCCAGGAAGCATCATTAACTGAAGCACGTTTCACCGACTCGACATTTCTCCTAGGGAAGGAAATTAAGCCCTAATTGAAGAATTAGCAGCTCTGAATTCACAGAGATCCAGCCACCCTCTGTCATTAATTTTTGAAGGAAAGAAAATGAAAGGCTTTGCTACCGGGCGGACATCTGCAGCATTTTTATTAGATTTAGCGTTTCCGCCTCTTCCGTCACAAGTGCCTCTCATCAGCCCATCAATCCAAAGTACTTATGCGGGTCTGCTATGCTGTTGTTGAATCATTTTTCATTCTTTTTAGAGATGGGACAGTGAGGGACCAAGAAGACTGGATAGAGATTGGCGTCCACCCACAAGAGGGAATTGACTCAACGTCACTTTCCCATTCAGCTCTCTTGGTAGTTGGCCATTTCTTCATCCACGTTATAAATTCAGTCTTCTCTAATTTGATGAGAATTGAAAGTTTTTTTTTTTTTTAAAGACATTAATCAACCACAGAGGAGCATCTCCATAAAACCGATGTAAACGGTAGTAGATTCTATAATGCGGCCCCGGCATGAGCTCGTACAATGATCATTCTTAGCATGTCTAGTAGACTTTTGAATCTTCTCTTAGGGGGCGCCTGGGTGGCTCAGTTGGTTGAGTGTCCAACTCTTGATTTTGGCTCAGGTCATGATCTCAAAATTCATGGTTGGTTGAGTGTCCAACTCTTGATTTTGGCTCAGGTCATGATCTCAAAATTCATGGTTGGTTGAGTGTCCAACTCTTGGTTTTGGCTCAGGTCATGATCTCGAAATTCGTGGTTGGTTGAGTGTCCAGCTCTTGATTTTGGCTCAGGTCATGATCTCAAAGTTCATAGTTGGTTGAGTGTCCAGCTCTTGATTTTGGCTCAGGTCATGATCTCAAAATTCATGGTTGGTTGAGTGTCCAACTCTTGATTTTGGCTCAGGTCATGATCTCAAAGTTCATGGTTGGTTGAGTGTCCAGCTCTTGATTTTGGCTCAGGTCATGATCTCAAAGTTCATGGTTGGTTGAGTGTCCAACTCTTGGTTTTGGCTCAGGTCATGATCTCAAAGTTCATGGTTGGTTGAGTGTCCAACATTTGATTTTGGCTCAGGTCATGATCTCAAAGTTCGTAGCTTTGAGCCCCATGTCAGGCTCTGTGCTAACAGCACGGATCCTGCTTGGGATTCTCTCTCTTTCTCCCTTTCTCTGCCTTTCACCTGCTCACACTCTCTCTCTCTCAAAAATTAATAAACACTTTGTTAAGTTCAATCAAAATGTACACGGAAAGGGATTTCTCTGTAAGTCTTGCATTTGCTCTAACTCATGTGGCGGGAGCTGTAGACAACTAAGACTGTTGTTCTTTTTGTGAGCGTTGAATCTGAGGACAGACAGGACCTTCAATTCTGATGTCCACAAATTCGAGCCCTGCCCTGAAGGTGCCATGAGGTCCGGTATTGCTGACTATGGATACTCACTTGGTACTTAGGCATCCCACCCTTAAATATTTGCTTTTGGGAGAGAGGGCGCAAAAGACAAAGCTTTCGGATTTCCAAGAACGGTAAGGATTTGTCCACACCCGCTAGTGGGTTTTACAACAATAACCAAGCAGGATGTTCTGACCTGACTCAGTCAGAATTGGGCCACCTCAGCCCCCTGGCTTATAAACTCTTAATTCTTGAATGGTGATGCCAGGACCCTAAATACAGCTTCATGGCAGACTCTGTTCTTTATTACTATTACATTTTCATTATTATTATTGTTTTGATTTGAATTAACTTTTTTTCCTGATAATAATATTTTGAGCTTGTGTTTCTTTTGCTTCATATTTATCTGTAATCCTTTTTTTTAAATGTTCAATGCAAACCACTCTTATGTATTTATCTATTTGTGATGGACTCTGTATTCACTCACTGCTTTCAGCCTCTGGGATAAGGTCAACCTTCCCTTGACTAGGCATGTTCATCCCAGTCACTTTTTAAAAATACGCATTTGTGGGATGCCTGGGTAGCTGAGTTGGTTGAGCAAAAGACTCTTGATTTTGGCTCAGGTCCTGGTCCGAGGGTTGTGGGACTCAGTGTGTATCCTGCTTAAAATTCCCTCTCTCCGTCTATCTCTGCCCCTCCCCTGCTCTCTCTCTCTCTCTGTCTTTCATTCTCTCTCTGTCTCGAAAATAGAAAAAAAAAAGGACCCCTGGGTGGCTCAGTTGGTTAAGCTGCTTCGGATTCTGTGTCTCCCTCTGTCTCTGTCCCTCCCCTGCTCATCCTCTGTCTCTCTGTCTCAAGAATAAATAAACATTAAAAAGAATTTAAAAGTGTCACTCTTATGTTAAAAATCCTTACTGCCATAAAATGTTTTATTTATTTATTTTTGAGAGAAACAGACAGCATGAGCAAGGAAGGGTCAGAGACAGAGGGAGACACAGACTCCGAAGCAGCTCCAGGCTCCGAGCTGTCACCACAGAGCCCAACGCGGGGCTCATAGCCACGAACCGTGAGATCAGGACCTGAGCCAGATGCTCAAATGACTGTTTCCCCCTTGGCTGTTGGGAATAACGCTGCATTGGGGGTGTGGTGTAGACATCTCCTTAAGATCCTCATCTGCATCCTTTGGGTAAATACCCAGACGTCCGATTTCTGTGTGATGCACACACGTTGCAATGCGATGGCGGTTCCACTACTAATTTTTTAGGACGTTTCATACTATTTTGCACCTCCTGATGTTTCTGCGGGGAGCGGGCCGTTGCAGAATGTGGGCCCCACGTCTGTGCGCCTTATGATCTCGCCTCTCTTGAGCGTGGCCTGCGTGGGCTCTGTCCCATGTCTGGGGAGAACGGAGCCCTGTGGGGAGGGGGCTGCAGGACGGGGGACCGTCCCTGCTCGTGTCCGGTCTTTGCGCCGTGAGCTCGTGAACCGGGAGTGAACAGGACCCGGTCTGTGCCCGCGGCCAACGGCCATGTCTTGGGCCGCCCGGGCGTCTGTGACTTTCCACGAAGAACACATGACTCATACGCCTGTCACTTACAGACTTTGCACGCTGTTTGTGTCTGGGGACCCGGGAGGAGGGCAGGCTGTGCCCAAAGGCAGACGGGGCCGGCGGCCAGATGGCCACCACCAGAAGCCGCTGCCCCCTCCTGCCTGGGAGCTAGAAATAGCAGCAGCCCCGGGACAGCCCGAGCGAGGGCACCAGGGACGGTGAATCCGGGATACAGGGTGGCCGGCCGAGGGCGCGGGGCCGGCAGACACACATCAGTGTGGCTTCTTTTTAAAATTTTTCTTTTAAGTTGATTTATTTATTTTGAGAAAGGGAGAGACAACGTGAGCAATGAAGGGGCCGAGAGACAGGGAGACACAGAGTCTGAAGCAGCTCCAGGCTCTGAGCTGTCAGCACAGAGCCTGACACGGGGCTCAAACCCACAAACTGTGAGATCATGACCTGAGTCGAAGTCGGACACTCCACCCACCGAGCCCCCAGGCTCCCCTGAGCCAGGCTCTAAGACTGTTCAAACCCCCATGACTCATGCGTCCCTCTGAGTAAAGATGTCAAGCTCAACTTTGAATTTTTAATGTTTATTTGTTTTGGAGAGAGACAGACACAACGTGAGCAGGGGAGGGGCAGAGACACAGGCAGACTCAGAAGCGGAAGCTGTTCCTTTGGCATCTGAGAGGCAGGCAGAGAGGAAGAGGTGAGGAAATGTGACCGAGGGACCTGGTGGTGCTCGCAGGAGAGATGAGGGAGCCCTGTTTCTGGTGGGGGACGAGGAAGGGACGTTCAGGCTTTTGCTCCAACGAGGTGGAAAGAAGAAGGGACATTTTCTGAAATGCAGGTGACGGGAGTCACGGCTCTGGAAACGAAGATGCAGAGAGATGTGGTTGAAGGTGTAGGACAAAGGAGTCGTGAGACACAGTGTGGACGGACGCTCATGTCTGTAAATAAGGCTGTATTAATCCCTTATGGTGGACGTAACAGATCACAACAAGCCAGGGGGCTTAAAACCACAGGAATTCATCCTCTGAGCTCTGCAGACCAGATGTCTGAAATCCAGGAAGGACAGGACCCTTGAGATCCAGGTGGGACCCTGAGATCCAGGTGGGGCAGAACCCCTGAGACCCAGGCAGGGCCACTGAGACCCAGACAGGACCCCTGAAATCCAGGCCGGGACCCCTGAGATGCAGGCAGAACTCCTGAGATCCAGGCAGGACCCCTGAGATCCAGGCAGGACCCCTG
>PJEM01017702.1:0-21090 GCA_004023845.1 Helogale parvula
ACCCCTACTGACCACTCCTTTACATCCTCATTCCAAACCTGTGTTGGTTCTTTCTCCACTTTTGATTTATCAATGCTGGAGGACCGCAGGGCTCAGTCCATAGACTTCTCTTTTCTATTTATACCCCCTCTTTTTCTCATGGTTTTAAATATCATGTATAAAAATGATAACTCCTAAATTTGTGTCTAGCCCAGACCTCTCCCTTAAGCTATCGATTTGTATATCTAATTGCTTCTTTTTAAGCTTTTTTTTGACAGAGAGAGAGAGAGGGAGACAGTGTGAGCAGGGGAGGGTCAGAGAGAGAGGAAGACACAGAATCTGAAGACAGGCTCCAGGCTCTGAGCTGTCAGCACAGAGCCGGATGCGGGGCTTGAACCCAGGAACTATGAAGATCATGACCTGAGCCAAATCCAGACGCTCAACCAACTGAGCTACCCAGGCAGTCCCTCTAATTGCTTTTTAAACATCTATACTTTGAATGTCAAAGAGGCATCTCAAATTTATCATGTCCAAACCTGAGCTGCTCTTACACAGCCCTGTCCTGTTTCACCTGCACTCTAGACAACCCCAGCTAATGACATCCTTCCCACTGCTTAAGCCGAAAACTTTACAATCACCCTTTATTCTCCTCTTTTCCTGATATCTCACATATATTCATCAGTAAGTCCTTTGAACTCTGTGTTTAAGACATATCTAGATTCTGACCAATCTTCTCCATATTCACTTTTACAATGCTCTCTCACCTGGATTTGGACTCCTTGTTTTCTTTTTTTTTTTGTAAATTTCATTCTATTTTAATTCCAGGATAGTTACATTAAGTGTTATATTAGTTTCAGGAGTACAACATAGTGATTTAACAGTTATATATATTACTCAGTGCTCATCACAACTGTACCCCTTAATCCTAGTCTCCCTGTTTTCATTCTTGTCCTTTTATTTATTCTCAACACAGAGGCTAGTGTAAAATTTTCAAAATGTAAATAAGCTCATATCAACCCTTTGTTCAAACATTTCCAGTGGTCTTTCATCTCATTCATAGTAAAGCCGTGATTCTTACAATGACCAATAATGCCCTACGTGATCTGGGTTTCTGTTACCTTTCTAGTTTCATCTCCTTCCTTCTCTCCTACCCACTCCGTTCCAACCTCACCGGTCTTACTGCCATTCCTTAAATATGTTTAAGATTCCTTGAACCCTAGGGCTTGGTGTACTAGCTATTCCCCATTCTGGAGCACTCTTCTCCCAAGGTGTTTGCCTGGTTTATTCGAGTGCATGTCTCAAGACTTTGCTGGAATGAATGTCACTTTCTCAGTGATAACTTCCCCCAATCCCATCCCAGAACTTGGTCTCTCTTGACCTGTTCTGTGTCTCCATAGCACTTCTAATATACCGTAACTACTGGTTTTTAGAAATGCAAATTTCTTGAGGGCAAAGAATTTTTTTTCTTCTTTTGCTCACCAATATATCCCTATCACTAGGAACAGTTACTGGCATGTCGCAGGTATTCAATAAATATTTGTTGATTGAATAAATGATCTCATTTACCTCTCACATTTCTATGAGGTAGATATTATGAACTTTCTTATGTTACAAATAAAGATACTGGAGCTCATATATACTATCTGGTCCATATTTAAAGAGCTACTAGGTGATGGAACTGAAACTCAAGTTTATTAGTATACTGAAGAGAACACTAAAAAAATTACTGATGTAGTCTAAGCTTCATTGAAGTATGAGTATTTGATTACAAGAGACATTTTTTTCATTACCTAAATAAAATAATGGTTATACACAATAATTGTGACTAATAATGATCTCTTCCAAAGGGTAGGGAGCTTGTGAAATCTGATTCCAATGATTTGGAGTTGGTGTGACCATCCAGTTTCCTCCGATTACAAGTTAATGAAAATCATCTTAGAAAATCATGCGTATCTCACAGACTATTGGTTAGTCAGTAGGCATATTTGGGTAGAACAATCTTCCCTTTTGAAATTGTAGGTTGAGATGGGGTACCACTTGTTAGAAGATACTGTGCCAGACTAATATCCTTATAAAATCCTTTGCAATTAGAAATACATGCTTATGTGAACTATATCTTTTTAATGAAATACTATTCTCCTGTGATATATCCAGATATTTGACAGAATAAAAGAGGAAAATTGGGCAGAAAAAGTGAAGTATCACAAACTTACAAGAGATGTTCAGAGATGTACATTGTGTACCAAGGGGGCACAGAGCAAACCAAGGTCTAATGGTGGGAAACTGCAGAGCATTGTTCATGAAATGGAGCAAAGTATAATACAAAAGGAGATTGGAATGAAAAGTTGAAGAAAAACATGGGAGATGATGGAAGTGATGCTAACTTATTAGTAATGGGAAACCCCAAGGGCTTTAAAAAATGTGATGTGCCATTGTATGTGTGTGTGTGTGAGTGAGAGAAAGAAGGAGAGGGAGGGAGGGAAAAGAGAGAGAGAGAGAGAGAGAGAGAGAGAGATTATAGTTGTAGACAAAGGAAAGGAAAGTAAATCAAACTGTAAAATTTTTCAGCCCCCAAAATGACCTTATTTATTCCCTCTTTATACTGTGCTTCAGTTCAAAAACTTTAAGAAATAACTAGTAAATATAGGCTATTGTGGTCCTCTGCAATCAGGGAAGCAAATGCTCAGAGATGTTACAGAATGAGACAAAATCACTTGAAGGAAATGGAAGCAGGAAGCAAGTCATCTGATACATAAGCCAAGGCAATGGAAAGAAATGGAACTAGACCAAATGGAGGTAAACTAAGCCTATGCCTGCGTGCACATGCGCACGGACACCACACCAAGCCACATTGTCAGAATGGAAGGCTTGACATGTGACTGCCACACACTAGGTGGTCCCAGTGTGCATCTGTCATTACATATGCAGAGGCTGTGCTGGAGCATACAGGCTGATAGACTGTGTGCCGTCACAGCATATACGGACTGTTAGAGTGCAGACAGGCTGGCACGTGCTGGGCTGTCATTCTGCACACTGGTCTGCTAGGATGTTATGATATCTACCGAGCAGTCACGGTACCTTGTGGGCTGACATGGAAGGCCTCCCCTCCTTGTGTAAAATGGGCTAATGTGGTTCATGTAAGATTGTCCTGGTGTAGACTGAGCTGTCAAAGCACATGCAGAAGGTTGTCATAGTGCATGCCAGCTGATAGATCCGGTACTGTCGCAGGTTATATTGGCTGTCAAGAGACATACATATTGACATGCTCTGGGCTCTTATGAGTAAATTATGAGAGTGTCACAGTGAATGAGACTGGCACACAGGTCCTCCAGTGTAAAATGGCTCTCCAGGTGCATACAAACTGACCTATTCTGTGCTGACATATATATATATACTTGTTTATCAAGGTACATGCAGATTGACACATAGGGCTGTCACACTGGGGGATAAACTGGCAGGGGACATGCACGCTGACATACTTTGCGCTGATAAGGCACATGTGGGGCCGTCATGGGCCATGTAGGCAAACATACTGGCTACTTCAATGTCAATGGGTCGTCATGGTGCAAGAAGGCTGGCACATACTAGACCACCATCATGACAAAGTAGCCAGATAAGTTTCCTATTTTATGGCCCACAGATGTATACCTCTAACCCCTACACCAAACAACCCTTGCAGTACTAATATTGCACTGTTTCTATAAAAGTTGTTCTAGGAACTTCAAGTTGTTATAAAAGTCCTTCCATCTAAAAGGAAGTACCCAAGTAGTTGAGCAAAAATATTCTTTTCCTTTTCCCTAATACATATAAGGGAATATCTTTGGTTTTTCATTTTTCCTTCAGTTACTTGATTCATATATATATGTATTTTTTTAACTTATCTAGGCAGATGGCAATAAACATATTGTGTTTTCCCTGACAGATAATTTGGTTCTTACACTTACAGTATACTATGTTTATACCAATACACTGCAATATTTATCCGTCACTTCTCGAGGCTAAGTATATTTGCAAGCTTTAAATAAATTATTGATAATTTTGAAAATTTAAGTATCAAAATGAGGTAAAATGTATTTTTTATACACGTAAACTTTTATGAGTATGAGAAAATACATAATGTAATGTCATTTGGTTTGTATAATAAATAAGTTTTAAAGAGAATTAAATAAATGCAATGGGACAAAAAATACAAATTATAATCTCCTATCTACTAAGGATTTTGACAACTTGACTTCAGGTTTCTGTCAACATGATCACTGGATATGCTGAAATGCATCTAAGGCGTCTATATCTTTCTTCTGATAGTTAACATCTGGGTTCTAAAGAGGAGCATATCCTAAGCCGAGAAAGAGTGCAGTGAAGAGTAAAGTAGGAGACAGGAGAGGCAGCGTGACCAGTGCCATGGTGAGCAATCTGGGAGAAGGCGCTGCTTGGGGCTGTGGAGGGAAGCACGCACTGCGGGACTGGATACGGAAGTTCGGTAGTCGATTTAAGATGAGAGAAAATCCCACAAACCATTTTATTCTTTCTTTGGCATGTGCTTTCTATTTTGAAATCTCAAACACTCAAAAGGAGTGTGTAAATAACAAAATACTTTGAGAGTGAATTGTTGATTTGCATTTCCTACAAGCAAGGATATTATCTCAATAATCACAACATGAACATCAAAAATCAGGAAACCGACATGGCACATTAATACCATCTCAGTCTCACACCCCCATTAGGTTTTCCCAATTGTCCCAATAATGCCTTTTATAGCAAAAGGATCCAGTTTGGAATTAAGTGTTGCATTAACCTATTAGGAATTATGTGTTCCATTTGTGACTTAAAGATTACAGGCCAGTTATTTTGCATTATATCTCTCCATTTTGGTGAGTCTGACGTCTCTTTTTGACCAGAATCAGACTAATGCATCAGTGAATAATGCTATGCTCTTGTCATTGCATTCCATCAGGTAACACGAGATTTCAATTTGTCCCATTACTATGATGTTCACTTTCATCATTTGTGTAAGATAGGTTATTCCATACTTCTTTACTGTGAGGTTACATTGCTTTCCCACTGAAATTAGTAAGTAGTTTGTGAAGAGGTGCTTTGAAACTATATAAATACCCCATTGTTCACCAAATGTTCTTATTTATATCAGAATGGAGAATTATTTCCTATTTAAAAATTTTTTTATATTTATTTTTGAAAGAGAGAGACAGAGTATGAGTGGGGGAGGGGCAGAGAGAGAGGAAAACACAGAATCTGAAGCAGCTCCAGGCTCTGAGCTGTTAGCACAGAGCCCAATGTGGGGCTCAAACTCATGAACCGCGAGATCATGATCTGAGCCAGCATCAAATGCTTACCCAACTGAGCCACCAGGCGCCTCTATTGTTTCCTATTTTATTCAATGCACTATAATCCTTTACTGCCACAATTTATTTTACTGCTCAGATATGATGGCCATCAAGATGCCTCTTGGGTTCTTTTGACAAGTCTCATCATTCTTTGAGCATTTACTTGCTTTCTGGTATAAAAATATCTTCTGGGGCATACCTCAGTGGCAGTCAGTTAAGTGTCTGATTCTTGATCTCAGTTGAGGTCATGATCTCACACTTTGTGAGTTCAAGTCCCACATTGGGCTCTGCACTGATGATGCTAAGCCTGCTTGGGATTCTGTCTCTCCTTCTCTCTGCCTCTCCCCCACTGTGTGTGTGTGTGTGTGTGTGTGTGTGTGTGTATTTCTCTCTCTCTCTCAAAATAAATACATAAACTTTAAAACATTTAAAAAAGAAATGATTTTCTGGGCTCATCCCTCTGCCCAGTCTTGGAATCGGCCATTTCTCCAGGGAGCATTGGTTTCCTTTATTGGAAAATGGCATTTAGAAGCCAAGATCTGAGCACCATATGCTCACTGCTATTGAGGTGAGGCCTCCAGGCCCTCCTAGTCAACAGAGCATTGACACACATTTATGTCTACATTTATTTCTGTATCTATATTTATAGAAGTCCAAGAATTCACATCAATATCTCTAATTCCAACCTAACACCACAGGTTCATCCCAATTTTATTTCTATCTATATCTGTGATGTAACCCATATCTATATCTCTTCTGTGATAGTGAGAACCCTTGCTCTCATTATCTTCACTATATGTTCTTACTTTTTCAACTCTACAGTATGTAACCAATCTCCCATCACTCTGTCTATCCTCTTCTGTACGTGAATGTTCTCCTCTACTTACTTTGGTTCTAGTATCCCTTGCCAGGGCACCTGTGTGGATGCCCTCCCCATCCCACCTGGTGTCTGACTCCCATCAAGCTGCCTCTTCATTTCAACACCTTCCACACCCTGTTCTATGATGCATTCCACACCATGCTGCCTCTCTACCTAGACACCTCCTCACCCTACTTGAACTCTGACAGCCATGCCAAGCATCTGATTTATTCTTCAATGAATTACTGAGCCTATATATTTGGGAAATGCTCTGAGTAGAATGGTCATAAAGAAGAGAGTTTCAAGTTTTCCATCTGTGCTAGGAAGTGGACAAGTAGGAGAATTTACGTTGATTTACCAAGAAGAGCTATTTGCAAATGCCTCTTTTAATAACCACATTCAATCACAAAATTCATATTGAAGATAAACTGTGAATCAGGCACTATGGAAGCTTTTTACTCATAAAGGCAACTTTGAAATGAGATTCTTTGTATTAGAAGCCTGGTATATAGTAAGTGCTTAAAATGATGTCTGTTAAATAAGCTAATTAACACGGGACATTAAATTAGTGCTCATCTCATGATGCCTCCTTTTTTTCTAAGCTACATATCAGGCATAAAGAAAACATAATAATGAGTCAAATACATCTCCTCTATAATTTGGAGGTGGATATCAGCATATAAATAACTACAACACAATATAAAATTAATGATACAAAGAAAGCTATGAAGAAATGTGAGAAAAGAAAAATTTATACAGTGATGATCTCATGGATAAAGTGGCATTGGAGCTGACTATGGAGGGATTAGTTAAGCTTTTTACAGGTGGTGAAAGCAGAAGAAATTGTCCCAGACTAAGACATAGCAGGAGCAAGATAAGGACAAAACAAGTGGAGCATGCATTTGAAAAATGAGAAGAATAAAGTGTGGATACACAGTAGTACACTGGGGAGAGTGGAAAATAAAAATAAAATGAATATACAAGTCTTAGAAGATTAGTTTAACCATGAGATTCATTTGGCATCAGTTGACTAATGTAACTGAGGAGATATTAAAAATCAAACAAATTAAAACTTAAATCACTAAAAAATAATTTGTGTAGTAAGTGTCCTAAGTATAAGCGAAACAGCTTTATATCGAACTATCAATGATCTACTTACTTAAAGAGGGTTAAAAATTGCTGAGGGCAATCATGGTTCAGGGTTGATAACTTGTTATATTTGGTGGCATTAATATTAATTAGGCCATTGCTAACAATATCATTGTTGTTATTCTATGTTGAAATCAAATCTTCTCTATATTCTCAGAGAAACTAAAGAGGTAATGTGTTCTTTAAATCAAAAAATCAACAAAGACACCAAAACAAACCCTGGAAGGAATGGGGGTCATGGCTCAGGAGATGCATTTGGCTAGCTGATTCCACATTTTACTTGGCAGCCTATCCTACAACAAACCAACTTCCAATTTGAATGGTTTAACACAATGGCAAGTCATTTCTTCCTCACTTAGTCCAACACAAATATTCCTGGTTGGGTTTGTTGTCATCTACCTGTCATTCAGGGTCAAAGGTTCCTTCTATCTTGTGGTTTCGCCTTCCTCTAGGACCTTTATAGAAATATAAAGGGTGACCCTATAATCCAGCAATTGCACTATTAGGTCTTTATCCAGAGGACACAAAAATACAGATTCGAAGGGGTACATGCAACCCCAATGTTTATAGCAGTATTATCAACAAAAGCCAAACCATGGAGAAAGTCCAAATGTCCATCAACTGATAAATAAAGAAGATGTGGCATATATATGTACAATGGAATATTACTCAGCCATCCAAAAGAATGAAATCTTGCCATTTGCAATGACATGGACAGAGCTAGAATGTATTATGCTAAGTGAAATAAGTCAATCAGAGAAATACAAATACCATATGATTCTCTCATGTGTGAAATTTAAGAAAAAAAAACAGCTGAACATATGGAAAAGGAGGGGGGAGAAAAAGATAAGAGAGGGAAATAATCCACAAGAGACTCTTAATGATAGAAAACAAACCATGGGTTGATGGAGGGAGGTGAGTGGGGAGATGGGCTAGATGTGTGATGGGTACTAAGGAGGGCCTTGTAGTGATGAGCACTGGGTGTTGTATGTAAGTGATGAACAACTGAATTCTACTCCTGAAGCCAAATTTTCACTGTATGTTAACTGAAACTTAAATAATAATTAAAAAAAAGAAAAACAAAGAAATATAAAGGGTAGAAGTGTCTTTTTTCTGACACTTCTGACATGTCTCCAATTATCCACACCAGCTGGATGTCCAATAATTCAATTCAATTCAATTCTCACATGAACTATCCAGAGTTAGCACAAACTGCACAAGTTAGAGACTCAGTCCCCTAAGACTACCCCCACAGAAGACCTCAGTTGCAAGTCCCATGTTGCCACCCTGACTTTTAACTGACCAGCTATAAATTCAGGGGTTCCTATACCCCCTCTTCAGATTTGATAATTCACTAGAATGACTCTCAGAACTCAGAAAAGCACTTTACTTATTATTGCAAAGGATATAGCTCAGAAACAGCCAAATTAAAGAGATGTATAAAGCAAGGTGAAGCGGGGGTGGGAGCAGTACACAGGGAGGTAGGGGCAGAACTTCCATGCCATGGTGTATAACCTTTCTACTAATTCCATGTATTCACCAAACCAGAAGTCTCTGAACCCATCATTTAGGGGGTTTTTGGGGGGCTTCATTACAAAGGCATGACTGTTTAATCATTGACTGTTAGTGATTAACTCAATCTCCAGCTTTCTCTCTTCCCCAGGTGAGGGGGTGGGGCTGAAGCTCCCAACCCTCTAATCCTGGCTCGGTTTTTCTGGCCACCAGCCAGAAACCACCTAGACCCCCACCCCTTTGGCCAGGAGTCATCTCATTAGCATACGAAAACATTCTTATCATTCTAGAGTTTCCAAAGGTTTCCAGAGCTCCAAGCCTGGAAGACAAAGGAGACAAAGAGTGAATACATATTTTCACTACATCACAGTACAGAAGACCTGTCTGCCCCTTAACCACTTCATCCTGACAGTGACACCCATGACTTGAGCTCACACACTCTTGGTGAGAACTTGTCATGTGGCCACACCTAGCCACAATGGAAACTGGGGAATACAGAGTAGGTGTGTGCTCAGGCCCTCTGCCACAGTGCCATGTGGCAAGACCTTTCTGCATAAAGTTTGTCTCAGTACACTAGTTGCTCCAGTCCTGGCTGCTGGTCTGTCCCTAGCAATAACTGAAATAATGTACAGAGATTATAAAGCATGACACAAATGATTCTCTAGCTCAATTTATAATGGCACAATTAAAATAGTGTCCAGATCACCAGAGAGGAGAATAAAGGAGAATTAACGCATGCTCTTCTTGAGCAAATAGAAGTTCCCATACAACTAATCCCTAAGCCTGCTATATAACATATTTGCAGGGTCTACACTGCAGCTACATGGGCAATGCCTCCTTAAGCTGTGCTTAACTGCACAGCTATCGATGGCCGCCCTGCTCCCCATGCTAGACAAATCATTAGCAGAAAGGAAAGAACAGGAAACATAACATAGAAACAATACAAAAGAAAGCCTTGTAATCAAAAGTGTCTCTACCTTCTCAGAGCAGTTAAAGAGAACACATACTCTTTGAATTAAAACATCAACAAGGGGGGAAAAATGTTAATGAAGAGTTTAAAAGATCAGATAAATACAAAAAAGAAAAATGAGGAATGCATCATGCCACAGGATGTTGATTTGGCTAGTTGATTCTATTTGAAAGCATTGATCTGCAGTAACAATCAAGAACCTGTTATAAGACAAATAATAAAAAGGGCTCAACCAGCAGATATGAAAAAATACCACACAACTAACAAAATTGAGTAATATGCTGCCAGTGTACAAAAGAGAAATAGATCAATGGGAACATAAGAGAGTCCAGAAACAAATACAAGAACAAATATTGTTTTAGTATTAAAACAGTGACATTTAAAGTCTGCAAGGAAACGACTGATTAGAAAAATGGCTTTTGGTATTAGGCTCTCTATTTGAAAGACAATGAAGGTAAATCTCTATAACATATAAAAAATAAATTCCAACTGGCTTGATAATCTCAAAGAACATAAAATTAGGTACTTACTAGAAGAAACCAAAGAGCACTATTTTATTGTCTTAGAGAGAAGATAAGACAGAGATGAAGATGGGCTGATTCAACAGGAAAACTAAAACTTTCTTAAGAAACCATATGCGAAGTTATAAGACAAATAACCCCAATAACAAAAAGCACTTTGAATGGCAGGAAATGGTAGGTATTTTACATTTTTACATGCAATATTTTATTTCATTCCTATAATTATTACATTATGAGAAAATTATTATTAACTCTACTTTATGGTTATGAAAACTGGGGTTTGGTGGGGATAAAGGATGGTTAAATAACATCACAAAGGTTATTCAAAGAGTTAATGATGAAACTGAGTTACAAACAAATTTTGATTCTATTTGCCAAACAAGTACACTACATTGCCTCCTTAATACACAAAAAACTGGAAAAATACTTATATGACAAAATATCCAATCCAGTAATATTTATAATGCCTACAGAACTTTGGGTTTTGTTTTGTTTTGTTTTGTTGTTTTTCAGTAGGAGTCCAACTTGGGGCTTGACCTCACAAACCCTGAGGTCAAGACCTGAACTGAGATCCAGAGTTGGACGCTTAACTGAGCCACCCAGGCATTCCCTACAGAATTTATATATCATTTAGAAAAACACAAATTAACTCAGCAGAAAAAGTGGGGAAAAGATATAAACAGAAAAACCATAAGGAATATAAATGACTAATACATATTTTTAAAAGTCAACCTAGAATATAACCAAAGAAATACAAATCATATAAAAATGAAAATCTGAGAGGTTTTTAAAATATATCTTGCCTGGCAATGGGATGGAAAATTAATCATTTTTATTTGCCACTGGTAGGAGTAAAATATTGGTACACATTTGGAGAACACTTTGAAAATACTAACCATCACTTTAAATATGTATATTTATGACCCAAATTTTCAGTTGTAGAAATGTAGCACAGAGAAACACAATCTTTTAAGTAACCTCTACACCCAACGTTGGGCTTGAACTTACAACCCCAAGATCAAGAGTTGCATGCTCTACTGACTGACCCAGACAGGTGCCTGAGAAACACAAAATTTTTAAAGATTTCCTGTGCAATTTTTTTCATTGTAGGATTATTTATAACAATGAAAACCTAGCAATAATCTAAATGTCCATTAGTAGGAGGTAGTTAAATAAAAGATGATATATACAGGGGCGCCTGGTCAGGCGGCTCAGTCAGTTAAGCATCCCACTTCAGCTCAGGTCATGATCTTATGGTTGGTGAGTTCGAGCCCCGCTCTGCGCAGACAGCTCAGAGCCTGGAGCCTGCTCCAGATTCTATGTTTCCCTCTCTCTCTGCCCCCTCCCACATTCATGCTCTGTCTCTCTCTGTCTCTCTCTCCCTCTCTCTCTCTCAAAAATGAACAAACATTAAAAGAAATCTTTAAAAAGGGGTGCTGGGTGGCTCAGCCGATTAAGCATCTGACTCTTGATTTCAGCTCTGGTCATGATTTTATAGTTCATGGAATTGAGCCCCATGTCAGTCTCTGAACTGACAACATGGAGCCTGCTTGGGATTCTCCCTCTCTCTCTCTCTCTCTCTCTCTCTCTCTCTCTCTCTTCCCCAGCTCACGCTTGCTCTCTCTCTCTCTCTTTCAAAATAAACTTATATAAAAAATTTTTAAAAGATGATATATACATAAAATGGAAGGTGTATAGCCTTTAAAGTCAAATGAAGGTCAAATTTCTGGAAGTGAAATGTTGCCCAAAGGTATGCTGCTCAAATGGGTGGTACTACACCCAGCAGACTGCTAAAATCAAAGACAGAAAATACCAAGTTTAGGAAGCCTGCAGAGAAAATACACTGGCTGGTAGTGGTGTATTAGTCAGAGTTCTCCAAAGACATGGAAGCAACCAGATGTGTACACGGAGAGAGCGATTTATTTTACGGAATTGGCTCATGCAGTTGTGGAGGCTGGCAAGTCCAGAATCTGCGGGTGGGTCAGCAGGCTGGAGCCAAAGAGAGAGCTGCAGTTTCACCATGAAGTCTGTGTGCGAACAGAATTCCCTCTCCACCCAAGTAGGTCAGGCCTTCAAGTTTTGGATAAGGTCCACCTAACATTACAGAGGATAAGCCGCTTTACTCAAAGTCTACTGACTTAAATGTTAATGTCATGTAAAATTACCTTCACAGAAATATCTAGAATATTCATCTGGATACTGTGCCCTAGAGGAGTTGACACATAAACTGAATCATCAAAAGGGATGTATATGGACTTTGGGAGATGTCTTGGAAGCGTACACCAAAGCTGAATATTACACTCTGTGACCCATTCATTCTACCCCCTGGTTTAGAGTCCACAGAAATGCATACACGTGGTTCCTGAAAGGCGCGCACAGAATGTTCACAGCCGCACTATTCATAAGAACTACAAACTGAACACTATCCAGAAGCTCATGAAAAGTGCAATGGATAAATATGTTGAAGTAAGTCACACATTGGAGTATTCGACAGCAATGAGAATAAACAATCTACCACTACTTATAGCTACATGGCTGTATCTCAGAGATAGGACACTGAGCAAACTAAGCTAGACTCAAACACACACGTACATTATCCATGTTGCTGCTGCTCTTGTTGCTGTTCCATTTATTTAAAATATAAAACTAGCCACATGATTCAGCCCTGTTAGAAGTCAGCACAATCACAGTAGTGACTGGAAGGGGGGCACAAGGAGGTCCACTGAGGTGCTGGTAATGTCCTGGGGTGGTAGTGGTGTTGTTTTATCCTGGAACTGGTTGCTCTGGTGTATTTAGTATGTGAAAATTCCCTGAGATGTACCGTGCATGTGCACTTTTAAGTATGCAAACAATAGTTCCATGAAAGATATTTTAAAGTAGCAGAATGTGTATTTCTAAATATCAGTATATCTCTATTCCCACCCTTATGAGCATAAGGGTGGATATGGGTTCTAAGATCTTAAGGTTAGAATTCAATCTGTTAACACTGCTTGTCCCTGGAGGCAGGTGTTATACAAAGTCAGTGATAGAAACAATTTCATCTTTTACTTTTTACATTTCTGTAGCATTCAACTTCTTTTTATTTTACTGTTACTATTATTTTAATGTTTATTTTTGAGAGAGAGAGAGACAGAGCATGAGTGGGGCAGGGGCAGAGAGAGAGGAGACAGGATTCGAAGCAGGCTCCCGGCTCCGACCTGTTAGCACAGAGCCCAAAGAGACCACAAGATCAAGACCTGAGCTGAAGGCAGATGCTTAGCCAACTGAGCCACCCAGATGCACTTCAACTTCTTTCTAAAATGAAATATGCATTTTTTTTTTACTCTCCTTTAGGGTGAGCGGCAAGGATGAGCATCCTTTTAAGCACCTCTCTATTCACAAATAGGCATACAAATCTACTATAACGTTACATGGCCTGTATTCTGAAACCTTCATTTTTCATTCAACAAGATCTTTCCAGTCAATAAACATACAGTCCACTTTTAAGAGCTGTGTGAAATTCCTACATCATAATTTACTTTCTTAGTCCATTATCGATGGGCATTAAGCTTGCTTCACTATTTTCACTATTGTAAATAGAGCAGTAATGGGCATTCATCTCCTTAGGGTAAATTCCCAGAAGTGTGCTACAGCTGGAAATATTCTACATCTCAGTATATACTGCTGTGCCACTTTGCTGAGGTGACGTGACCGGAGACAGTGTTTACACTCCCGGCAATATTGCAGGGGGAGACTTGCTGCCCCTGATCACTGCAGATCTGAGTTTGTCAATAATTGTAATCTTTGCTAGTTTGATGAAAAGACTGCTCACATTTTACTAGCATTTCTCTGGTTATTCATGAGATTAAACATTTTTCATACGTCTTTGTGTTTCTTTGGTAACTTGTCTCAGAGTATTTTGCCCATTTTTCTATTAAAACATTAAATATTTTCCCTATTGATTTTTAAGAGCTCTCTATTCATCTGAAGTATTGATTCTTTGTCTAACATTTTGCAAATAATTTTCCAATTTGTCTTCTACCTTTCAAGTTTTTATGGTGTTTATTTTACGAAGAAGTCTCACTTTTTAAGTAGTCAAGATTACTCATCTTTCCTATTAAGTTTTCCAATACTGAGACAAACTTAGGCCTTTCTCAACCCAAGATTATAAAAATATTCATCAGTGGTTTAGTATTCATGGTTTCAGCAAGAATTTATTTTGCTATAGTAAGTGAGTTAGGAATCTCGATTTTTTTCTTTAATGCCTGGCTAATTGTTTTAACTTTATTTACTAATCTGTGTTTTCCTTACTAATTTAAAAAGCTACCTTTACAAATATAAACTGCCCCATATATGCTTTCAACTCTGAAGTTATATTCTTTCTATTGTTCTTGTCCCAGTAACACGTTTTTTTCCTAACATAATTTATTGTCAAGTTAGTTAACATACAGTGTATCCAGTGTGCCCTTGATTTTGGGGATAGATTCCCACGATTCATTACTTACATACAACACCCAGTGCTCATGCCAGCAAGTGCTCTCCTCAATGCCCATCGCCCATTTTCCCTCTCTCCCACCCTCCCTATTAACCCTCCTCAGTTTGTTCTCTGTATTTAAGAGTATTTTATGGTTTGCCTTCCTCTCTGAAACTATCCCCCCCCTTTGTTTTCTGTTAAGTTTCTCAAGTTTCACATATGAGTGAAAACATATATCTTTCTCTGACTGACTTATTTCACTTAGCATAATACCTTCCTGTTCCATCCACACTATTATAAATGGCAGGATTTCATTCTTTTTCGTGGCCAAGTAGTATTCCATTGTATATGTAAACCTTATCTTCTTTATCCATTCATGTGTTGATGGACATTTGCGCATTTAACTTTCCTTCCATCATGGAGCAGGCAGACATTTCTTCTCAGAGTCACAGACTCAAATTCTGGGTCCAAATTTGTGTTCCTTGCCCTAGTACTTTCACACAACCATTGGTGGGTGTCAGGATTTCTTATTTGCTGCTGAACCATCCTACACGAATCATTTCCAACGAAGGAATATATTTTATAGCAGAATGAGTGTAGTAATGGATTCTAACCACAGAATTCCCTAGTCTTACTGTGTTTCTCATTCCCTTAAAACAGCTGGGCTGACAGGAGTGCCAAATGGCCTGGCGAGGCTCAATGAGAGCATAGTTAGGAAATAATATTCTGTGAAGCATGGCACTATACAATGGATGTGGTATATGTCTTAAATATATATAAATATGAATATAAGCATATATAAATTAAATTATATGTAAATGTATTTATACATAAATATGTTTAAATACATTTTTTACTTTTTACATAGGTATATATATTTTTTTTAATTTCTTTTTTTATTTTTTAATTTCTTAAAATTTTTTTGGTATTAATTTATTTTTGAGAGAGAGAGACAGAGTGCAAGCAAAGGAGGGGCAGAGAGAAAGAGGGGGACACAGAATCCGAAGTAGGTTCCAGGCTCTGAGCTGTCAGCACAGAACCTGACATGGGGCTTGAACTCACAAACTGTGAGATTATGTCCTGAGCTGAAGTCAGACACTTAACCAACTGAGCCACCCAGGTGCCCCTTTTTTAAGTTTCTTTTAATGTTTATTTCTTTATTTTGAGAGAGAGAGAGAGAGAAAGAGAGAGAGCAGGAGCAGGGAAGGGGCAGGGAGAGAGGTAAGAGAAAGAATCTCAAACAGGCTCAGCACTGCATGGGGCGCAATCTCACAAACTGTGAGATCATGACTTGAACTGAAATCGAGAGCTGGTCACATAAGCAACTGAGCCATCCAGGCACTGCTAGATATATGTATGTATGTATGTATGTATGTGTATATATGGATATATACGTACTTAAAGGCATTTACCACATCTTATGTACATTATGCCCTTTCTTCCAGAGAAACATGGGTTTGGAAACCAAAAAATAATGGTGAAGCGGGGGCTCCTGTCATTTTTAGACCTTATAACACGCTTAGAGAAGGATTTCCCCCCGTCCTATCGTAGCTTCTTCACATGCAGGGGCTGCTGCAGCTTCCCGCGAGCACAGCGGTGCTTCACACCTCTCCTTGGCCCCCTTCACACACTCCCTGGAGTAAGACCTTCAGCGTGTGCTATTTCCTGGAGGGACCCAGCTACTACAACCTTCTTGGAGCCGGGCAGCATCACCCACACTGCTCTGCTTTCAGAAGTAATTTTAGGGGCTGCAGGTCAGGACTATGCCTCACTTTATGACCTGCCACCAAAGTTTTCATGTTACCGACTGTCCCACTAACCACAAGAAGATAGGTTCTTAATCTCTGGTTTGCTTTAATTTTCATTCTCATCAGAATGTCAAACACAATTTCCCTTAATTATAGTAGGAAGAATGTAGTTCTCCTGAACATGATAGTAAATCGTGAATGTGGCAGAAGGAGACCACTTTACAATTAGGATTATGATGAAAGAGCCAGAGTGTCTCCAAAACACAGCTCTCCACCTGGACTGCTGTGCTGTTTGCCTTCGTGCAAGGATTTAACATTGTCACCTGCTCCTGAATAGTCTGAATTTCCTTCCCTGTGGGGAGTCTCTGGGGCTTCAAACACAGCAACAGCATAAAGGATATTCTTTACTTAAAAGTGAGGACTCTTATAGCCAAAGTACTTGATGTCTGTCCTAAACTTTTGCTACACTTGTTTGGTTTAACACTGTGTGTGTGTGTGTGTGTGTGTGTGTGTGTGTGTGTGTATTAACATAAAATTGAAAATTCAGTTCCTCCGTCATTCTAACCACATTTCAAGTATTCAATGGCCACATGCAGCTACGGGCTGCAATATTAGGCAGAACAGATATAAAATATTTCTATTGTCACAGACTTATTGGACAGCACTGGTCTGAATTATTGAAATATTTATACAGTTGTATACAATTAAATGTACAAGGTTGTTCATTGGAGCATTATTTGTAAGAGCTAGAAGATTAGAGGCTACAACAGGGTTATTCTGAAAGATAGTGGTTAAGTCAGCTGTAGAAATATTCATGCTATGATATAATAAGGAGTCATTAAAATGATGTAGTTCTGAATGTATTAGCATAGAATGATACTGAGTCATGGAAATATATATATAGAATATGATTAACTAAGATAATTTATATTTCAACACATTTATATATTATATAATTTTATGTTTAATTTGTATTATACAGCATATGTTATATTTGTATCTTTGGATGTATACATATGTGTGATATACATGCATTTGCATTGTTATAGAAAAATGTCTACTAGTAGTTTCTTTTAAGGAGCAGGAGTGAAGTGGGGTGAGTTTTATAGGAGACACTCATTTCTTACCTTATATACATTTGTACGTTTTGAATTTTTTAAATTTGTGAAACATAAAAATATGGAAAAGTATAATGAATAATACATATATGTCTATCATTTCTGGCAAAGATAGCAAGTGTCACAAATGAATATCAATATGATAGATAAGAATGGAAGAGTCTCACAAGGTAACAAGGAAAGCTTTATTAAAAAGAAAGACTCAACTTCACGTATCCTTACCAGCTGCCACGTAGCCCAGACCCAGAGCCTAAAATCTCAATTGCTCCTATATAGCACCCCTTTTATGGGGTCTGAAAAATTAATGAAATTTTAGGAAGGTATGTAAGTAAAAAACTCTGCAGGCAACTCCAGTATGAAATAAGGATAAGAATAAAGATCACAAAGAAATAAATTTAAAACTCTGGCTTAGAAACTTTCTACTCAGGTTGTCTGGTGAGTGATCAGTTCTACAATTATTATACTGCATGTGCATTTTGACAGCTTTGTGAAATTTCAGAGCACTTAAGAGATCCTGATATATTCAAAGGGATTCTAATGAAAGGTTTAGAAGTGTTTGATTAAGTTTCTAATCAACATTTAAATGTTTGGGGAAATTTAATCTGTTTAGTGCTTAAATTTGATTTAACAGTTTGTGTACATGCTGTGTAAATATTCAGTGGGATGTTATTAATATTTAAATGAATTTTAGGTTCATATGATTAATAAATGAAAATAAACTAATTATAAATATTTATTCCTCTTTCTGTTTAGAAATCATTTGGACATAAGGAAATCTCACAAAGATAAGTCATACCTTTCCCCTGGTCTTTTCCTGCAAAATAGTGTTTCTCTTTTTGGCCCATAATTTCTCCATAAGAATATTAGAATTCGCTTAGTAAATTCTATTAAAGTGTTCTGAAGCTATTTTAATTGAAATTACAGTGAATCAATAGATTAATTTGGAACTAATTTTCCTCTTCATAAGAACACACAGCATTTCTTCTGTTCCTGCTTTAAAAGAGAATGCTTCTAACATGTCCCCAATTAGGATGACATCTTTCTGTATTCAGTGATGCTGAAGAAAAATCTAATGCCAATATTATTCTCATTCATTTCCATATGACCAAGATACCAAATCCTTATCAGAAATGCAATTTGAAAATATGTTCTCTCATTCGGTGATCCATCCTTTTATTTTTTTCATAGTGCCCTTTGAAACACAGAGGATTTTACTTTCTATTAAGTCTAATTTATCTATTTTATCCCTGGTTGCTTGTGCCTTAGGTATCCTACCTAAGAGGACACCTCAGAGGGAGAAGTCCAAATTCATTCGTTTGTATGTGACAGTCCAATTGCCCAAGCTCCACTGTTAAAAAGACTATATTTTCCCTATTAAATGATCTTGCTACCTTTGTTAGATAACAATTGATATAGATGTCTGGCTCTACTTCTGGACTTTTACTTCTGTTCCATTGATCTATATGTCTAGCCTATGCCCATTCCACATGGTCTTATGATATTACATAATTTTCAGTGTACAAATCTTCATTTCTTTCGTTGTACTCCTAAGTATTATATCTTTCTGATGCTACTGTGAATGGGGTTGTTTTCTTTTTTTAATGTTTATTTATTTTGAGAGAGATAGGGATAAAGAGAGTAGGGGAGAGACAGAGAGAGAAGGAAAGAGGGAGAATCCCAAGCAGGCTCTGCTCTGTCAGCACAGAGCCTAATGCAGGGCTCAAACCCACAAACTGTGAGATCATGACCTGATCTGAAACCAAGAGTAGGACTCTCAACCAATTGAGCCACACAGGCGCCCCAGGGTTTTCTTTTCTTTTCTTTCTTTCTTTTTTTAATGTTTATTTACTTTTGAGAGAGACAGACAGACAGACAGATGTAGTGCGAGTAGGGGACAGGCAGAGAGAGAAGGAGACACAGAATCTGAAGCAGGCTCCAGACTTTGAGCTGTCAGCATAGAGTCCAACATGGGGCTCCAAACTCACGGACCATGAGATCATGACCTGAGCTAAAGTTGGATACTTAACCAACTGAACCATTCAGGCACCCCCTGGGATTGTCTTCTTAATTTCATTTTCAGACTTTTCATTGCTTGTGTATAGAAATACAATTGATTTTCATATATTGTATCTTGCCACCTTGCAAGTTCTGCTAGTATTTACTAGTTCTACTAGTTTTGGGGGGTGGTCCTTAAGGTGTTTAATATACAAGATTATGCCATCTGTGAATAGTGATAGTTTCACTTCTTCCTCTCTGATCTGTATGCTTTTAATTTCTTTTTCTCACCTAACTGCCCTGACTAGCATCTCCAAGTGTAATGAATAGAAATGGCAGAAGCAGATATCCTATTCTGGTCTCCTCATCTCTTAGTTCCACAAATACACTTTTTAATTTCTTTGTCTCTCTGGGCTGTGTTTTGGATGAATTTCAAATTTATTTCTTCCAAGTAGCCAATTCTCTTAAGAGTTTATATTGAGTTTATTGTTTTCGCTTCTTACTTTAATCATTGTACTCTTCATTTCCAAGGTATTTTCATTGTTCTCTTAAAATCTGTTTTTATCCTTGCCTGTGTGGAACTTAATTTATTTTTATTTTTATAACGAGAGGTTTGTCTTCATTTACCTCTTCAAATATATTCAGTATACTGATTTTATAACTGTCTGTTCTAGAAATGTAATATCATCTGTTATAAACTTTCATTTTTTGATTTTGTAGGCTGTTTTCTTCACATTAAGTCTCTTCAGATGTTTGAATTTTGGTTTGCAAGCTCAGTTATGAATGTTAAAAATTTTTTTTCCTTTTTTTCATTTTTTTTCTCCTTTTCCTCTGTGCTTACCTTTTCTTATTTAAGGGTTTTTCAGACCTCCACAATTCTCCAGTCTAGTATCCAGTCTTTTAAAGATTGTCCAGTTTACTGCTCCACTATGACCCTGGAAATGGAGCAGATTTGGTTCTAGAATCTGTAGAAGCTTCGCTCTCTTCCCAGTGGCCTGGTTCTCTCTGCCTGTAAAGCTTTGGCGTACAACCTTGGGCAATATTCAGCTCACTCACCTGTACTCCCATTCTTTCCCTCTAACCTGGTGTCTTGCTAAAGAAAAGCTGAAAATGTTTTAATTTGTCTTAGTCTTGACTAATAGTTTATCATTCAATATTATCCTTTTATCTTCTGCCATCTATTGTCACCAAGAAGTCAGCTACCAAGTGTTGCTGCTGTGTATTATAATCTGTATTTTTTCTCTAATAGTATTAAAGATTTCATTTTATCCTGATTCTCTGCAGGTTCACTGTGAAATATGTAGGTGTGGCACATGATCTGTACCCTGTTCAGTTCCAGGAGTACATTTTTAGTCTAAAGACTCACAATTATTTGATTGTGAAATTTTCCATTCTTATCTCTGGAGATATTTATTTTCCTTCATTTCCTCTATTAGATTCTTTT